>LZPO01089312.1:0-10470 GCA_001675575.1 Neotoma lepida
GTGGAGCTAAGCCAATTGTACAGTCAACTCTTCAAGGCAATGAACAGAAGTGAATAGGGCTGGAGGAGGAAAATGGGTGATGTCCAGCAAAGTAATTTCAAATAGTGTGCAAGTGTATTAAAACTAAGTGTATGGCTGAACATTATTGTAGCACAAATCCTAATTGGTCTTAAAAATAAAAATCTGGAGCCAGATATCGCGGTAAATGCTGAAAGATAAGTAAAGGAGCCTGCCACTAGACAGATTTTTTTACCTCTGCCGAATCCTCAGTCTGAAAGGGGCTGAGCTCCTGTCTCTGCCTCGCCTTATCACTTCCTCTCTCCATATCACTTCCTGTTTTCTCCTCCCAAGCACTGGGATTAAAGGTAAAGGTGTGCACAACTACTGCCTGGCCTCTAGTGACAAGTGTCACACTCTGATCTTCAGGTAAGATTTATTTGTTAAAGCACAAACAAAATATCACCACACATTATAATTAAAAGATCACTACTTTAAGTCATATCACACAGTTGAAATTTCCATAATACATTAATAACTCCCAATTTAAAGCTTATGTAAATCCTAGTAGAACTTCTCTGCTCTGTCTTTTCCCACAACATCTCATGCAAATAGAGAGTAAATAGAGATAGGTCTCTATGAAGTTCCAAGTCTATAAGTCAAAGAATTAGTAAATGTCCTTTCTTGAAAAACTAAAGATTTAAAAAATCCAGAAATCCAAGAAATGCATCAAAAAAGATAAATGTATATAAATATAAAAGTTTATTTCCTCTTAGTTTCTTGCATCTGAATGACTCTTTTAAGAAGTATGTAATTGCCATGTATAGTTTATAATATATGTAGAGACAATATATACAACAAATAAAACTTAAATATGGGATTAAGCATCCCTACAAATATGCAAGCATACTGTATTTTGTATGAAATAATATATTAGTTGTTACCACAATATGAAGTGTGGGAGATGTGTATATGATACCCCCATGCTTCCACTTCAAGAGCTGCAATCTTCTCATGGACTGAAACCTGTTTAGAATAAGTTAACTTTGAGTTATTTAGGAAGAGTATATAAAACATTAAATAATTAGGCCCAAGAGAGTAGAATACATAAACGGCAAAAAAGCAATAAAAGCTCTATTAGTTAGTATTAAGAAAATGAATTCTAGCTAAATACCTAAATTGGTATATCCACTCGAATTAATATTATACAGATTTTTAATCAAGTCAGAAATACAGTAGGATATCTGAACAATTTATAAAACTAAACAATTCTTCAGCATTAGGACTAGCATATAAATCTTTATCACCAAATGGATACAAGCTAGAAGGAAATCTGAAATATACTTAATTTATTAGGAATATGGGTTATGTCTAAAATCACATCAATTTTAGACCTTTATGAATATTACAATATTGATTTTGTAATAAAAATATCTATCTTGAAATATTTTAGCTTTTATAAAAATAAAAGCTTTTTAGCAAATAAAATGCACTAAACTCGATTCTCATGTTAAAGCCTTAGATTTAAATATGAATTACAGCTATAAAGATATTTCTTTTAAAGTAATTATAGCTGCTTAATTGGTAGAATCCAAATTAAGCTTCATTCTCACCCACCTAAGAGCTAATGGAAAGAGAGAAGGGGGTCCTAGAATTTGGAGAAAGGACTGCAGAAGAGGACAATAATGTTCCTGCAACTGTGCGATCAATCGTTGATTCTCTTGTGTTTCATTACTCAGGGAACAGTGTGACTCATTGTGTTCTCACTTTGTGCTGAGGACTGAGAGAGATACCTGTAGAAATGAGGAGAGCGTGTTCACTTCCATAAGTCTTAGACTGCTGAGAGGCAAACTCACAAAGGGAAATAAGTAAGAATTCCTACAGAGGTTTGCCTCACAAGGAAAGTAGAGTTGTTGTCTCTCGATTGCCTGGGGAGACAAGACAGAGAAGAGGTGCTGTTCACACAGCTCACTTTGAAATAGACAGATTAATGGAACCTTCATGATAACATAAAATGAACCAGGCAAGTAAAGGGGAATAGTTCAGGGCAGTAGATTATAGATACATAACTAGTAATTGAACAGGTTAAAGGGTGACTAGAATGGAGCATATGACAAACTTACAGAGTCACAATCTAAACACCTGAAAGAGGGGTATTGCACCTTAGGATCTTACTACCCACTGGTACAGATTTTATAGATTGTTCATCAATAAACATCCTTAAGATTTTATTCAAAGAGATCAAGTTTTATAATAGAAATGGCTTCTTTATATCACCACTGAACAGAACAATTGAGATCCCTTTAGTTCAAAGGCATTCACAATAGGAGAATTAGCAGATCTCTCCAAATTTTACTAATCTAGTATTTAGCTTTTAAATTAGACTATCAAGTCTATTGTCTTAAATATTTCTTCATTAAAATAATGGCAGCATTTTAAAATGGTAAAGATTGTAAGATATAGTCTCAAACCATTCCAGATGGGCAAAATAATGATTTTATTTGCTGCAAAGAGAAAAATGCTAATACTTGCAATTGAAATTCTATGAGCCAAATCATTAATAAAATCCTGCAATGAGTAAGATTTGAATATATTATCTTAATGATGCTGATTATTTTAGATTTATAACTAATGATAAGAATAATATTTATGCTATTTGTAAAAAATGACTACAAAAGTGCTGGCATAATTGTTAGTGTTTTCTATTGAATGCCTTCTTTGTGCCAAGCCTAAGGGCAAATGTTTTACATTCCTGTTGATCTAATTCACACAATAACTAGATAAGATAGTTACTCCTAGTATTCACACTTCAAAGGGAAAAAAAATCTGAGACTTAGAGTATCAAAACTGCTCCAAATTCCAAGCCAATACTCATTACAGACGAAATGCAAACTTACCAATCTCTTTTCACAGGCCAACATAACGAATGATTGCTTCACCCTTTTTTGAATTTTAAAATAATCTATTTCAGGTCTTCTAAAATAACAGAGTATGCCCACAAGTTGATAAAAACACAAAGCTAAGACTAAATTCTATTAATGGGGAATTTGTTTTTCTCCCTTAACAAATCAATTTTTACTCTGAGCATGAAAATTAATCAGGTTTGTCATGGTGAGCCTAACTGTGGGCTGTTATTAACAGTCATAAAATTATCAGAACACAGCATTTGACTTGATAACCTGGTGTGAACAAAATTCCAAAGGTTACTTTTTTATGGTGTACACAGTGGTGTTCCTATTTCTGTTCCTGCATCCAGACTCCAGTAGAGTGAGTGGAGGGGTTCTTATACCCCTCCATTGTGGATTATGTGTGGTTATTTCTTTATATAAATGTCATGTGAATGTGGTTTGGATTGAAAGCAGGTTTTGTTACCACCTAAAGTTAATGGGATGAGTCAGTGGGCTGTTTGTAGTTGCTTTTGTGTGTGAAATGGGGTGGGGTGGGGTGAAAGTGGCCCCTTTCTGTTAATGAACATGAGAAAATGTTTTCTCAAATATAGCTCATATTTCTAAAAGTATTCTCAGTAGTACTCACAAAAATAAATACAAGCAAATAAATAAAAGTGCAAACATTTAGGATTCTAAAACCAGAAATCCCACTGATGTTTTATCAAAGAATACAAGCCATAGAAATGCATTTTCCTCACCACAGAAACAATAAAAACATTACCCATGAAGACATCATTCATAAATAACTATATCCTCTCTGTAACAAACATGAGACTTTTTCCTTTCATAAGACAGTCTTGTTCTACAAGAATCCTAGCCTCTAATTCATAGCAGTCCCCTTGCTTTTTGCCTCAAAAATGATGAGATCACAGGCATGAGTCAATGATACCACACAAAGAGTTTTTTAAGTAAAATTTTCTTCTATAAATTACTTGGGAAAAAAAGCGAAAAAACAAAAACAAAAACCTTAAAAATAATAATAAGAAGAAGAAGAAGAAGAATCATCTTACATGTTGTTTTCTTTCTGTACATGAAGATGAGATAATTAACTCATGAGATATTTCTAAAACTCAAAAATAAAAGAATTATTTATTGCAAACAATCTTAATTTCCACTACTTGTGTGGTGGTGGATGCACACACACACTTTTAGTACCCTTAGAATATAGATAACTGAGTTCAGAAAACAATCAGGAGTCTGAACTGAAAGCACATCAAAGTATGGTTACAAGTTAAGAGTAAGTCCTGGAAATGGCTTTAAGCTGTTGGCCATCCTTTCATTCCTAGCTATCCATGCCTCACAGCTCATTACCTCTACTCTAAGCCGGATGGAACCCTCAATCATTTTGTTTTACCACATACCTACCACATAAAACCGATGAGGGTCCCAGCATTCTTTTTTATTTTTCTTTTACTCTTCTCTCATACATTACATCTCAAGGACAGTTTCCCCACTCTCCACTTGTCCTGGTCCCTTCCCGCACTCCCCCTTCCTCTAGCTGCTTCTCCATTTGCCTTCAAAAAACTAAAAAATAAAGAGCAGGCCTCCCAGAGGTATCAATGGAACACAGTCTAGCAAGTTACAATAAGACTAGGCACAAACCCTCATATCAAGGCTGGACTAGGCAACACAGTAGGAAGAAATGGGTCCTAAGTGTAGGCAAAAGAGTCAGAGACACCCCCCTTCTCCCACTGTTGAGAGTCCCAACAGAATACCAAGCTACATAACCTTAATACATATGCAGAGGACCTAGTTCAAACCCACACAGAATTTGTGTTTGTCTGTGAGCCCCTATGAGCCCTGCTTAGTTGATTCTATGTGCCGTGTTCTCATGGGGTCCTCATGACCTCTAGCTCTTACAATCCTTCCTCCCCTCTTCTGTGGGTTTCCCTTGGCTCAACCTGGTTCTTGGTTGTTGATGTGTCTGCTCCCATCAGTTGCTATATGATGCCCCACTGATGACACTTGGGCTAGGCACTGATCTATGAGTATAGCAGAATATCATTAGGAATTATTTCATCACTTTTTTTCTCTTTTTTTGCCAGACATGTTTGGTTGTTCCCTGGGTCGCTAGGCTATTGAGCTTCTGGTTCTTGGCCATCCAGAATGTGTCAGGCATGAGCTCCCTCTAGTGGTAAGGGTCTCAAGTTGGAATAGTCATGGATGGGTGACTCCCAGAAGTTCTGTGCTGTCATTGTCCCAGCACATCTTGCATATTGCACAGATTATAGGTTGAAGGTTTTGTGGCTGGCTTGATGATTAGTCCTGATGCTAGGAACTTGCCTGGTTATAGAAGATACATGATTCAGGTTCCATGTACCCCACTACTAGACAACTACACTGGGGTCACTCTTGGAGATTCCAGGAACTTTACACTGCTCTAGGTTTTTATATCAACCTCCAAATTTTCCCCAATTCCAGTCATCTTGTCCAGTATTCTCTATCTCTGTCTCTCTCACCTTTACCCATTCCCTCCTGTTCCCACACCTGCCCCCAGTCCACTTATAAAATCTATTCTTTTTCCCCTTCCCAGGAAGATCCATGCATTCCCCACCTTGAGCCCTCCTTGTTACTTAGCCTCTCTAGGTCTGAGAATTGTAGCATGTCCACTTATAAGTGAGTACATACCATGTTTGCCTTTCTGGGTCTGGGTTACCTCACTCAGGATGATCTTTTCCAGTCCAACCCTTTTGCCTGCAAATTTCATGGTGTCATTGTTTTTAACAATTGAGTACTGCTCTATTATGTAAACATATCACATTTTCTCTATCCATTCTTCAGTTGAGAGACATCTATGTTGTTTCCAGTTTCTGCCTATTATAAATAAAACTTCAATGAACATGGATGATCAGGTNTCATGGTAGGATGGAGCATCCTTTGGGTATATGTCCATGAGTGGTGTAGCTGGGTCTTGAGGTTGATCAATTTCCAATTTTCTGAGGAAATGCCATATTGATTTCCATAGTGGTTGTACAAGTTTGTACTCCTACAAGGTATGGAGGGTGTTCCCCTTGTTCCACATCTTCGCCAGCATGAGCTGTCACTTGTGTTTTTTATCTTAGCCATGCTGACAGGTATAAGGTAGAATTACAATGTATTTTTGATTTGCATTTCCCTGATGGCTAAGGATGTTGAACATTTGTTTCTTGGCTAATTAATTGAGTGAGACCCCTCTGTTGAGAATTCTGTTTAGAACTGTACTTCTTTATTTGATTAGGTTATTTGGTTTGTTGATGTTTAGTTTTTTGAATTCTTTATATATTTTGGATATTAGCCCTCTGTCAGATGTGGAGTTGCAATATTAATGAAGTACTGGATATAAGATTAACTAAAAAAAAAATCAGTAACCCTCCTATACACAAATGAAAAATGAGATGAGAAAGAAATAAGGGAAAAAACATCCTACACAATAGCCACAAATTATATCAAATATTTTGGGGTAACTCTAACTAAGCAAGTACAAAACTTGTACAACAAAAACTTCTAGTCTTTGAAGAAAGAAATTAGAGAACATGTCAGAAGATGGAAAGATCGCCCATGCTCATTGATTGGTAGGATTAACATAGTAAAACTGGCAATCTTACCAAAAGCAACCTACTGATTCAATGCAATTCCCATCAACACAATTCTTTACAGACCTTGAAAGAAAAATATTCAACTTCATATGGAAAAACAAAAAACCCAGGATAGCTAAAACAATCTTGTACAAGTTAAGAACTTCCAGAGGTATCATTATCCTTGACTTCAAGGTGTACTAAAGAGCTCTAGCAATAAAAACTGCAAGGCATCGATATAAAAACAGACAGGATGAGTAAAGGAATTAATCAAAGATTCAGACATAAAATCAAATACCTATGAATGCCTGATTTTTGATAAGGAGCAAGAAATATACAATAATATACAATGGGAAAAAGAAATCAACTTCAACAAATCATGGTGGTCTAACTGAATGTTATCAAGTAGAAGAATGCAAATTGATCCATGTCTATCACCCTGCACAAAACTCAAGTCCAAGTGGATCAATGTTGCAGGCTTTCTTGGACTGTCAGCCCCTAAATTATGACACAGAGACTTACTATTAATTATCAATGTTCAGCCTTAACTTAGGCTTGTTTCTAGCTAGCTTTTTTTCTTTAACTTAAATTCACCCATTTCTATTACTCTATGTACTGCCTTGATCTACCTCATCTACTATGTACTGTCCATCCTGCTTTCTTGCTTCTTTCATGTCTGGCTGGCTGGCCCCTGGCTAGCTGGCTGGCTCTCCTTTTCTCTCTGCCTGCCAGCCCTGCCTATCCCTCCTTGGCCTAGCAATTGGCTCTTCAGATTTTTGTTAGTCTAATTAGGTGCCTTAGGCAGGCAAGGTAAAAAAGCAACACATCTTTATATAGTTAAAGAAATGAACCATAAACAAAAGCAACAGACTTTTACATAGTTAAACAAATGCAGCATAAACAAATGCAGCACATCTTTATATAAACAATTATTCTGCAACACAAATGCATTTTACATAGTTAAACAAATATTCTATTCCACAGCAGATAAAAGACCTCAACATAAAATCAGATAAACTGAACCTAATAGAAAATAAAGTGGGAATAGCCTTGAACACATTGGCACAGGAGACAGCTTCCTGAACAGAACATCAATAACAGGCTCTAAGAACAACAATCAACTAACAGGACCTCATGAAACTGAAAAGCTTCTGTGAGGCAAACAGCATACATAAGACTAATTGGCAGCCTATAGAATGGAAAAATATTTTCACCAATTCCCGTAATTCTTTATAAATTTGATTACTGCAATGGAAATTTACACAGTTGTTTGCATATGTATCTTTAAAACAATTAATTTTCTTAATTTTATGAATATGAGTGTTTTCCTGCATGAATGTTCATATACCAAATGCATGTCTAGTGCTGGTGGAGGCCAGCAACGTGCATCCAATCTCCTGGGACTGGAGTTATAAACAGCTTTGAACCACCATATGGGTGCTGGGTATTGAACCCTCATCTTATAAGAGCAATGCTCTTAACCGTTAAGCCATTCATTTCTCCAGCCCTAGATGTATATCTATTAAATTCATGTAATTTGCTACTATCCCCTGATACTCACTTGCAAGCCTCTATCTTTAACTGTTCTTGATCAAGTCAAGTTACCATTTTCCTTGGTGGTATATTCAACTTCAACATTTTCCTCAAATCACTCCAACTCCCTATACTCTCAGAATGCCCAGGCCTCCTAATATTACCTAGTACTGGATCATAGCCTGTATAATGCCCTAGCCTCTAACTAGCAAAACTACTGGCATAGTCATAGCTTTGCACAGATTTCCTCATCTGATCACTTCTGCCAATGCCTAAGATCACCTTTGTTGGCACACCTGTTAGGACTGGAGTGTTCATGTTTATTGTTGGCTTCTACCTGGCTGTATGGGATACCTTTAAGATAGAATACAGCACTTTATGTCATAAATATTCCACAAGGCAGCCCATCAATACACAGTATAGCAAAAACAGAACAAATATACACACTGTTGAGAAACTCTAACACAACTTCCCCCACCTGCAAATCCCCTAAAAGAGATGCTAGCAATATCTGAAAACATAAATCACACTCCACATTAGTACAATTAACAATTCTTAGTAGCACAAGAGGCACATGAATAAAAGAGGCTCAAATCTAAGGAGTTTTATTTGGATTGGCTTGCCTTTCCCTTCTTGAATTGCATTTTAACCCATGGCTTGAAGGTAAAGATAAGTGAGTATCCCTAAAAACCACAAGTCCAGGTAATAGATTCTGAACAACAGTAATGAATCCTGAACACCCTCCAGGGTACATAGGGACCTGATATGTAGGAAAGAAATGAGATTGGTCCATGGGTAATAAAGCAGAGAACCACTATCATCAAGTGGAAAAACCTGGATTACAAAAATAAATTGCTACTGAAGAATCTGAAAGTTCTGGGCAGTGAGGCAGAAATTAAAAATAAAGAAATGAAGGGGAAATAACACACATGAAACAAATCTTCCAAAAGTTTTGTAATTAAGCTAATAGGAGGAGCCAGGTGATTTTTCTTGTGATGCTGGGTAAATACAGACCTTTATAATAAGGGCTTATGCCTTTGCTTTTGCAAAAATAAAGAGGAGATTGTTTGATCTTTTTGAAATTTTTTTGTTTTGTTTATTTTTAACCTTTAACAATAATCTAAACAACAGCTTAGATTGGTCATATTTTGAAAATGTTAGTGTCTTTTCTGATAATAAGCAAAGATTAATAGATGGTCAGTGTTGTAATATTTAATTGAATTTCTACTGCAACATCAAGGTTCATCTATAAATAAGGCTACGCTTATTCCAAATCAGTACAATTCATTCCTGTAGATTTATAGCTATACCATCCACTGTGTAGGCCTTCAAGACTTGGTAAGTTTGACTGGTGTATTTAAGATATGAGACAGTTTTGACAGTCTGGCCTAAAATTGGCATTTATTAAATCAGCAGTCATTTATTTAGTAATTATTTATGGTGAGGCTTTGTCTATCTTCAAGATTATAAAGACAAGGAAACCAGCCATAATCCAACTGCAGGAAAGCATAGTCATCTTCATCTGCATAGATAACATACTGGTTCAAAGTTATTCACTGGTAGTTTCTGATGACGCAACTTTGAGGGGAAAATTACATATTTTCAGTCTTAGATTTAGAGGTTTAACTTCATGATTGACTGGTCTCGTTTCTGAGCAATGTTGAGGAAGAGCATCATAGTAGCAGGGTATAACAGAACAAAGTGTCTTATCTCACTACATCCAGGAATCAAAGAGAAATGGAATGGTGGGAGTAGAGGACAGAATATATCCTTCTGAGACATAACCACAATGGCCAGTGCCTCCAACTAGTCCCTGCCTCTTAACACTTGCATCAATTTCATTAATGCTATCAAATTATGTAGACATCAATGGATTAATTCACTCATGAAATCAAAGCCTTCATTAGCCAATATACTCCCAGGGCTACATCTCTGAACATAGTTATCCTAGAAACAAGACCATCACCAGACTAGACTTTTGGAGAGACAGTTGCTAAATGAACATAATAATCACCTTTAGCAATATACCACAGATTAAGTAGCCCAAACAGTATAAATTTACTTTCTTACAGTTTTGATGATTGGGATCCTGAGATCAGTGTATCAGCAGGGCTTCCTCTGTTGGAGATCTGCTGATGGAAGCTTCCTATTATAGAACAAGGGAGGAGGGGGGTCTCTGATGTCTGTTCTTATAAAGGCACTAACCTCATCATAAAAAACCTCCAGCATGATATCATCTAAGCTTCATTATCTCTAAAAGATTCCCTTTATAAATACCTTCACCTTGGGATTTGGTGCTTCACTACATGAATCTGGGACACAATTCAGTCCAAAGTAAAGAACAAGGAGGATAGAGAGTTAACTGGGATCAGTCTTGCTGTTCTACAGCAGTATTCCAAAGTGGAAAGAGTATCATGCGGGTGGAGGATCAGCATAAT
>LZPO01089314.1:0-10456 GCA_001675575.1 Neotoma lepida
CACGTTCACCTTAGAGGTGATAATTCTGTCTTCACTTGCCTGGGAAAAATGACTTTCAAGGCACCAAAGGCAAAAAGATACATTTGTAATTTTGATCTTGTATAGCGGAGGCAGTGGGTTTCAGAAAGGATTTAATGGAGGAAGGCCCATTTTTCTCTGTCCTTCACGAACTGATCCAGAACTGCCTTTTTGTTGCCACAGGAAAGAAACCAAAGACAGAAAAGGAAGAGCGAGTGAAGCACATCAAGGTAATAGTCTCTGGTTGTTTACAAAGCCCATGTTGTGACCGTATCTTAATGATTCATATTCTGTCTCATCAAAGCAATAACAGGACCTCTGTGGAGGCTCTGCCCTTTCTCCTCTTCCTGCTGTTTTATGTGTTACTTATGTTTCCTCCTCTGCATGTACCCACTTGCAGACACAAGTACACATATGCCCTGCTTACACTAGTGTCCCAGAGAAAAGTGCAAATGATGGAACAGATTCCCAGAGCTTGATCGTCACCTCTCTTTGCCTGTCACTCAGCCCCAACCAAGCTCCAGCAACCAACTTAGGTCTAATACTGTTGTGAAGTACGTTTTCAGGCTATAAAATATGTTTGAAAACTATTGTAATTATTACGTGTGTCTGTTAAGAAGTCTAAACTATCTTTCTGTCCGTTCTATCATAAGCCATTAGCTTGGGAATAGAGTTCAGACACTCTATTAGTGTGAGTCTCAGTGTTCTTTCCTGTTCTGTGATTGAATAAGTTCCAAGAGTTCTCTATGGGGATGGGTCTGTGTGCTTCAGGTTTTCAGTCGGCTAAGTGGACTGACCACCCCTACATTTCAATCATCTTAGTGCATAGAAAGTATAATCCTTGTTAAACAGCGGGAGAGGCATCAAACCCCCTGCCTGACTGGGGAAGCCCATCAGTTGCTAAGCAAAGGGCAGACAGTGCAGTTAGAGACCCAGAGAGCACCCAGGAGATTAAAGAGGTCACTGGCTTCTGTGTGCAGAGGAAGGGACTGACCGATAAGAGTCGAGTGGCTTGTGTGCAGGGTCCCATCGCTTCTTAGAACTGAGCTTGAAGTAAATGTAGAACATTCTGATTTACAATAAAAAAAAAAACAAGCAAAAAACACAGAGTAAATTACTTTAGGTGTCTCATTAGGTTTGGGATGGGACAACATCCTGTGCTATGATTAAGGCCTGGTCCCCAGGATTCCCCTCCCCTGCAAGATAGCCTCATGGAAAATGATGTAGTAGTGTTTGCATAGAACCTATCCATATCTTCCATTTACTTTAAATTACCCCTCAGTTACTTTTAATACCTAGTATTATATAAAAGTTGTTGTGTTGTATCATTTAGGGAATAATAACAAGAAAAGAAGTCTATATATGTTTAATATAGACCAGCGGTTGGTTGAATATTAGATATAGAATTGCACCATGTACATGCCTGGTACCTCCCTTGGATCTGGAGTTATGGACAGTTGTGAGCCTCCAGGTGTGTCCTCAGAAGTGAACCCCGATCCTTTAGAAGAGCAGCAAGCGCTTGGCATGGGGAAGCCATTTCTCTCGACCCCGCTTGACCCCGTAATTAGGAGTTTGACGGAACACTTAGGTAGCTGTTCCAGGTTGAGAGGTGTTTATCTCTGCATTGGAAAATAAGTACTTCAGGCGGACTGTTTAGCAGTGATACTTTGTTTCATTTTTGATATTTTTAAGTGTCTGATTTATTTTAAACATAACACAGGATTAGGGATTGGAGAGGTGGTTCAGTGGTTAGTGCTTCTAGGGGACCTGAGTTTGGTTCCTAACACCCATGTCAGGTGGCTCACAACCCACCTTTAACTTCAGCTCCAAGAGATCCAAAACCCTCTTTTTGCTTCTACAGACATGTGCAGAAATAACACACACACACACACACACACACACACACACTAAAAATAAAATATTTTTTGAAAACAGCACAGGATTAATGAATTTTGTTGTAGTTTTACTGTGGAAAAGTTTTATACATATAGGAAGGAGTAAAATTGACACTAGCCCACTACCCTGACCATGTGTGTTCCGTCAGTGCCATCCTTTTCCTAAGTGTCAGCATGATATCACAGATATTTGACCCATTTTGACTTATAGAAACAATTCCTGATAGTTGTCAAAATACTTTGAGGCAAATTTCAAATATGTTGTTTCTTCCATAAATATTTTACTATATATCTTTAAGAGTAAATACTCTTTAGCTGACGAATTTGACAATGATTCTTCAGTATTATTAAATATCTAGGCAGTGCTCAGGGTTCCTGTTATCTCAGAAATGTTATTACAGCTTCTGTGTAAGTTTTTTTTTTTTTAACCTTAATGAAGAGCCATATTAAGGGCTGGGTATGGTAGGGAGCACTCATCTATAACCCTTGAATTTAAAGACTAAGACAGGGAGCTCTTGAAGATGAGGATGTTCTGGACCATATCATAGGGAAATTTTGTTTCAGAAAAGGAGAAGAAATTGATATGAAGACCATGTGTAGTTTCTTTTAATATGTATTAAGGATTTTTCTTTCTTTGTTTGCCTGGTTGGTTGGGTTTTCTTTGAGACATGGTTTCACTGTGTAGCCTGGGCAGGCTCCAGATTTACAGCAATTCTCTTCCCTTAGCCTGTCCAGTCCTGGGATTACAGACAGGAGCTAACACAACCAGCTTGAGTGGTTTTGTTTTTAATCTATGGGGTTTTTCCCTACATCTCTTTTTATAAAGAACGATTATTTTCTCCTGTGATTATAAAAAACTAGTTACTAGCCATATTCTTTTCCACTGTGCCATCCTTTAAACCTACATTTTGAGCATCTTGTTCAGGAAGAAATATATAACTTTTTTCCCCCCACAAATACATTGTTTGAAGAATTCGATGCAATCTTAGGTGTGATTGTATCATATTTACTGTTTTCACAGCATTCAGTGACTCACAAAAGAACAAATAATTCACATTTGATAGTTGTGGACACATAGGCATTTATTGAATAAACACATAAATAAAATGTGTGTGATGGGAGTCAAGGGCTTTATATTAGGGTACATATTTATTTTCATAAATGTAGTTAGAAAGCTAACAGCAGAATAATGTCTGCTTTTCAATATATTTTGCCCACATGTAACCACTATATTCCCTTTGATATCAAATATCAAAGAATATATGGTAAATCATCATATTATGTCTCTTTAAGACAGGAAAACTGCTTCCTGTGAAACTGGGGCCCAGAGTCAAGGTTTAGACATGTAGTATTTCAGGACTGTGGGAATACGAGGAAATGTGAATCCTAAAGCAGGTGGCATGTGGGATTCTCCTAAGTAGAGTACCTTCGGTTACACCAGCCTTGTGGGGCTTGTCTTTTGTGGGGCCACTAAAATGAGCAAGCTGTGGAAGGCGCAGCCCTGGGCTGGGCTCAGCCGTGGTGATCCAGGAACTGAGAGGCCTTTGGTACAACCATGTGGGTGAAGCCCCCGCTCAGCAGCGAATGTTATGAAATCCTTGTGTATCAAAGATATGATTAACACTGTCTTCCTCAAGGGACACTGCTCCTTCAGCAGAGGGCTGATGAGTCATGCATAGTGCAGCCCAGCCTTTGGATGTAGATCTTTTTTGCACATGTCTTGCAGTGTTCCAGTGGAACAGGAATAAAGCCAGTGGGCTTCCCCAATTCTTGCTTGACTTAGGGTCCCTGCAGAATATTTCCAAAGTTAACTCCATGATTGCTCTGGGATCATATAGTCAAAATGTTTCCTTTAATAACTATTAGTAGTTTACTTTTTTGTTGCTTTTNCAAGTCAAAATATGTAAACTGAGCCATGCTTGGTGGCACATGCCTATAATCCCAGAACTTGGGATGTGGTGGTAGAAGGACCAGGAGTTTTAAGGTAAGCCTCAGCCACATAGCAAGCTTGAGGCCAGCCTATGCTGCATGAGATCTTGTCTCAAAAAGCAAAACAAACTCCAACAAAACAACAATGAAACTAACAAAATACCTAAGCTGAATTCTTCACTTGTATGCAAATGCGTGAGTGGCTGGCTAGACTAGCTAGATGCCTACTGAGAAAATTGTCAGTGTACCCAGAACTGCAATTACTTACAGTTGTTGAAGCTAGCTCTTCCCAGTCTTCAATTCAAGCTAAAGTTTTAAGTAGCAAACAATATTTAGGCCATGCTAGCCAAATACTTGAAGTTTTTTTCTGGGCCACAGACATGTTTGTTGTAGGCTCTTCGTTGGTCCACAAAACACTTTCTCCAAGATTCATGGCTCTATAGTGGAAGTGGAGATAAGGGGAAAAGTTGTCAGAATTAAAACAGAGTCATACTGGATGTGGTAGTGTCTTCCTGTCATCCCCCACTTACAAAGCTGGAGCAGGAGGCTATTAAGTTTGAGGCCAGTCTGAGCTTCATGATAAACCCCTTTCTCAAACCAAGATGGAGTTACTTATGCCAAGTCAAGGGATTAGAAAAAAATGCTTCTTATGAACACATACCTGACACTAACTAAATCTATTTTATCCTTCATTCCTATCCACAATCTCGTTATTTATTCAGACACAGACACCTCTGGATTGAGGAGTTAAAACAAACTGGTGGCTTGTAACTGGCCTGGCAGAAGTGAAGGTATTCCAAAGGGACTGCCTGGCTATTAAAACAATGAACCCCAAAGAAATGGGAAATTTCCCAGAAATTTCATGTTGGGAGAAGGAAAAGGCCCCATCCAAGGGGGAAACATATCTCCCAGTGAGATTTCACACAGTCCTAATAATGTGTTAGACCACCTTATCATATCAAATTTGTGGTCACATCCTGTTCTCTAAGCCATGTTTGGTCACCCATCCTCAATAAACCAATTAAAAGAGCCAAATTAATAGTAGAAAGCAGAAAATGAAGATTTTCTTTAAAGATATGACCACATTGGGAAGTAGAACAGAAAGATCCAGTGACACCCTCAAGTCTATTTTTGGCGTCCTGAAAGGCAATTAAAGTTTAAATAGAGGCAGAGACCATGAACATCTTCAGAGTCCTGGTGAAGGTGTGGTCCTGCCTGCCACTGACCCATCATCTTCTGGGCTTCAGTCACGTTTTGTAAGGTTGTCTAATTGAGACAGATGTATCTCTAAAATATCTTCATTTCTACCACTCGGTCTGAGAGTGTATCCTGAGTGCTTGGCGAGCCATACATCACTGAAATAAACTCGGCCTACTTGGGGCTACCTGTCTACCTAAGGAGATTAGAATAAGAGAAACATCAGCAAACAGTCCTAGATGAACATCATCAGGGGATGTATGTGCCTCAAAAAATATCATGGAACAGATTGCTCTGTGGGAATATAGGCAAGACCAAGAACAATAAGGCTAAAAGTAGGGAGAGCAGTAGGTGTTGACAATTTTTAGTTCCTCTAAGTGACTTTATTACCTTATTTAGCTCTTCCTTTGATGGTCAGATTTGCTCCCTTTTCCATATCAAGGAAGTCCAGGCACAGGGGCTGAGTCATTTTCCCAAGATGGCTTAGCTTCAGAGAGTCAGTGAACTCGTGCCTCAGCCTTTTGGAAACTGTAGAACCGGAGCCAGACATTAAGGAGGGAAATGTGGCCCAGATCAGATGGTCTGCATTCCTAGTCCCAGGAACTTCATGAATGAAGGTCTAGAGGTTGGAGTTACTAGGATTTCTCTGGATGAATATGGAAATTGGCTTCATTTGAGCAGGTTTTGTGTGGAGGACAATGGGAAATAAAGATACACAGGTAAGATGGAATGAGTACTTCTGCCTTGAGGGTTGTTTGCAGAGGAAAACACAAAGATTTCCAGATCAAAGCATCAGTGTTACCATGGAAACAGAATAGAAAGCGACCTAACGTCATTTGGTGAAAGTCATTGGTCTGTGTTAGTTCTGAGTACAGACTTGTGGGTAGAAGTTACAGAAGAGCAGATACCGGTTCTGCAGAACTTTCTTGAAGGACTATTTACTGCAACTGAGACCAGAGCTGGTTTAAAACTGCATTCCCAGTTAGACAGGACAGTGACCACCTGTGGGAGCTGTCACTGCAGCAGCCCCTTCCTTGCTTGGGAAAGATCTTTAGGTTTGAAATTGATTACAAGAGAACCTGTATCTTCGATCTCCTTGAAAGCACACCAGAGCCTCTTTGGATAAAGCAGGCTAGGAGGATGAAGCTGGCTAGGAGCCCATCTCTCGTCCTTCCCTTCTCCTGCTGGGGGGCTAAATCACATCTATGGATACAGAAACGATAGCTTTCACCTTAAAGGAAAGAAAAGATAGTTCATTCTAGAGCTAAATTTGAGTGATCATGGCTCTGTAACATAGATTTAGGTCACTCCAAATTCCATGTTCCAATGTGGAAGCAATCCCATAAAGTTTTGTAGTTTTACAGAATCAAGAAAATCGCAAGTCAAGGTGAGTTTAAAATGCATTGATGGGTACATCAGAGAGGTGCTTACAGAGAGATGGGGGAAGCCTTTCCATAGGCCTCATATCTGATGGCATTCCTTTTTTACATTATTTATTTTTATTTTATATTTTATGTGCATTCCTGGTTTTTCCTGCTTTTATGTCCATATGAGGGTGCTGGATCCCCTGAAACTGGAGTTACAGACAGTTGTGAGCTGCCATGTGGGTGCTGGGTATTGAACCCGGGTCCTTTGGAAGAGTAGCCAGTGCTCTTAACCTCTGAGCCATCTCCCCAGCCCCGTCTTAGAAGGTAGTATACTGCTATATTAATATATTTTTAAAAGTTTTTATTGATTAGTCACAGATATTAGTTCTGACTCAGAGGGGCAAGGTTGACTATTACGGAGGCTAAAGCTAGCTCACGGTAAACTACTTGGTCCTGGACCTGCAACATTCCAACCTCCTTATATTACTGAAGTTCTATTCAGTGGATCAGTCTCTCCATACACCGCTTCTTACCAGGAATTCTTGTTCACACATCTGTGGATAACTTTAGGAAATAAAGTTGAACTACTTGGGGTGAAGTTTTGGAGCCAATGGAGTTTATATTTAATGGCAGTTCATGGTAGGAGGAAGAGAATGACGGACTCCAGCAAGTATAGACAGAGATGGTAACCACTGTGACAGAGAGGAGCAGACATTTCTTCCCAGTATGGTCAGAGAAGACAGGAGCAGATTAAAGAGGAGGATAGAGGGAGGGAATACTAGGCCCAGAGCTTGTTTGTGTGTGAAATGAGAGAGAGCCCTGCAAGCAAACGTCACACTGACTCTCTGAGATTCAAAGGTGCCATCATTCACTCCAGAACAACTTTGGAAGCCTTGGAGGCGGGCCTTCTCTAAGACAGAAATTCTCTGACATGAAAAGAAAGAAAAGGAAGTGAAGAATGAGATAAGGAGAAAGGTCAAAAGGGAACTGCAGTCTGAGCTGGGGAGGAGTCAAGTAAAGATGGCCTTGCTCCAGGGAAGGGAAGGGAAAGACAGGCTGGAGGCTGTACCACCGCTTTTGTTCTCTGTGGTGCTGTGACTGCTGTGGTGGCCTGTGCACCCTCCGACATTCAGTTCCTTGGCTTTGTTTATGAAGCTCAGCCTGGACCGTTTGATAACAGAGCCCTGGAGATGCCCTTAGATTTGATGTCCTCACATTGACTTTAGAAGAGCATTTTGGGATAGGAGGTGGGTCAGGGTGGGAAATGTTCTTATGGCCATTCCATTGGGCCCTACGAGGACAGATCCAGACAAAGTGCTTTAGCACAGGGTTGAGGCAGAAGGGACTTGGAGCAGAGGAGTAAGATGCTTCTGCCACCAGCTCCTCTGCTACTTTATTTCTGGTCCACTCTAAGCCCATCTAGCAACCAAAGCAGGATGTTTCACTGTTGTAAGCATGGCCACCGCTTGCCCTTTAAACTCTCTGTTGTGCAATTTCCTTTTGCTTAAAAATCCTTTAAGCTCGACACCAGGTCTTAGATTCTGTAATTGCAGACGATGTCTTTGAGCATAAATATTTGGCAGGGTTAATGCACAGTTTAGGGAATCTGCCTGAGCATGGTTTGTTTGTTTGGTTTTGTTGGAGTGAGGCAAGAGACTTAGAAACCATGGTAGTCACAGGTATTAATTTGTAAGAGAGCTTCTATCTAACATGAGGCTCAGGACTCACTGGGCTAGAGTGAGGTATTGTTGAGACAAGGCAGGAGTGGGCCATTAGAGGTGACCAGAACAGGCCATCTGTCACTTACACTGTCTATGTGCATGTTCATAGACACAGTTTGGAATCCTTGGGTTTATAATGTAATTTGGTTTTTTTTAATGTTTGTATTTTATTATTTATTTGTGTGTCTGTGCACATGCCCACACATGCACAGTGTATAGTGGAGGTCAGAGAACATCCTAGGGGTGTGTGGTCTCTCTACCATGTGGGTCCCAGGGATTGAACTCAGGTCATCAGGCTTAGCAGCAAATGCCCTTATCTGCTGAGCCATCTTGCTGTCCCAGTCTAGCTTTTAATACCCCCATTTCTAATTATTTCAAAACTTTTGACTGAGTTCTTGAAGAAACATCTCTTTTGAGATCATTTGTTCCACACCCTCAAAGGAGACTTGTCAGGGAGATATACGGCCCATTATGCTGCACATGTTACCATCTTGTCCCTCTGGAGTGACAGGAGCAGCAAAGAGAGTTTGCCCAGAGTGGTGGTAAGACAAATTCCAAATAGTCTCTCAATAACCATTGGCTGAAAGTTCTGCCTCAGGCCGGACACCAGGTAGGCAGAGAGAAGCAGGGTTCCACCCCAGTCCATCACTCTTCCACCCAGATCCGTCTTGATCTCCATTGGGATGAACGCAGAAGACAGAGACTGTCTTCACATTTGAGCATGCTGCACAGGCCAAGGCTTAGCTCAGCTCCTGTATCTCACCAGGCTAATTGGAGCCTGATATTGGAAAATGAATTTACTGAGTCATAATTTTCTCTTACAAGAAGTGACAGAAGTATCACTTGCCACCAGTTAAACTGTAGATCATGTGAAACACTTAGAAGTCTCTGTTGCAAAGTCAGAATCATTCAATTTTTGAACAATGCAAACATGACTGATTTATTACTTAATAAGAAATCTAGAAATAGAATAATTTTTTTTNAAAAAGGAAACAAAAGAAGATCATACTGAAGCAGTTCTTCCTTTCCTTTCTTTAGAGACCCGTACTTAGTTCCTCAGGGAGGAATTGAGGACATGAAGTGGTGTAATAGAACGTGGAACATGACTGGGGAGGAGAAAATGGAGCAGGGGCTATTGAGAGAGCCATGGAGAAAGGATGGTGCCATGGGGAGGTGGGCACCCACAGCAGTGTCAGGGGATTCAGGGTGTCGTGAATGGAGGCATGGCGCACGCCTTTAATCCCAGCACTCGAGAGGTAGAGGCAGGCAGATCTCTGTGAGTTTGAGGCCAGCCTGGTCTACACAGAGAGTTCCAGGACAGCCAGGGCTACATAGAGAAACTCTATCTCAAACAGAACAAAACAAAACAACAACAAAAAAGGAAGACATTGTCCTCCCTGTTGGGTGCCAGAGTATAGAGCTGAGGGGAAGGGACTTGAGAAAGGGCCAGTGGATTTGGGAAGCAGTTTTATTGGTGACCTATGATGGTAGCGGGTGTTATTTGATAATAAATGCTTTGTCTAGATTCATCTCCTTTAAGCTTTCATCCCGTGGTGTGGTACCCATTACTGTTCTCAGCACACAGATGTCTGCAATGCCTTAAGAAGAGATTAAAGGGTTAAATTCAGCCTGCAAACTAGTGAGAAGCAGAGGAGCCAAGCTTGGTCTGACTCCAGAGTCCTCTTAGCCAGTCCTCTGGGGGCTTCGTTCTGCCAATGGAGGCGAGGCAGGATGGTAGGGCCTTTTCAAGGGTGCTCATGGGGAGCAGAGTTAGCAAAAGCAGCCATTTGTTGAGATGTTTGACTATAAAGGAAGGAAAACTGATAAGTTCCCTCCCCCTGTCCCTGAAAGGACAAGGCTTTTATTGGAATTTACAAGGGGAAAATACAAGATGCTGAGGGAGGAGGGGGTAAAATGATTGCCCAGTGGGCCTACCCTGGGCCCTTCCAGATATTTGACCTTTGGTAGAGAGGGTAACCCCCACAGTGAATTTGTTTTGTTTTATTAATCTGAGCTGAGCATCAAGGTGATGCCCTTAAAACCATAATAGTCATGGGATCCTGTGGAGTTTGATCCTGACTCCCCAGTGTGACCAACTGATAAGAATGCCTCATATGTCTTAGAATGCCAAGCCCTCCTGACTTTACCACTCCCACAATCCTCCTCTGCTTGCAGCCCTGTCTTCACTCTCCTCCTCCAGCCTTTTCTTCCATTTTGGATTCCTCAGGAGTTGTCTTATGTGGCTTTTGTTGGGCTTTTTGCTGTCATTGAAACACGGGTAGTCTTACTGGAAGGAAGTATGCTCATCAAAGTCCCCGGAGTCACGTGT
>LZPO01089315.1:0-10441 GCA_001675575.1 Neotoma lepida
CATAGCATTTTGATTCTTTGTTTTGGCAAACCATGAGTGTAAAGACACAGGGCAGAGAGTAGATTATGGGATACCATGTCTACTTAGGGAAGAGAAAATGTAAAACTAAACAGCTTGGGTACAGTTCAGCTCTTAAGTAAGATAAATGATGCTTAGATCATATCAATGCTTTGACAGAGAAGCCTAAATAGATTGAAACTCTGATAAAGTTAGGTAAATTGAGAATCTAGGTATGGTGTGCAGAATCTAGGTATGGCATGTCCCACAGTGGTGGTTTCAGTGTTTGCATGTGTAAAGAGAAGGTGTGTTTGTGTGCTGGCTCAGTGACAACTAAGTTTAGGAGTCAGTGGCCTCATCTGCAAACTCACTAGCGGGTTAGCTTAATGACATCATCCAAATCCTTCTTCTTCAGAGTCCTCCCTCCTTAAATTATTGTGAAGGTTAAATGAGGTTTGAGGTAACCCCTTCGTGTCGTTTATAGCTTATGGTTGAGCCTCAATATAGCTTAGACATTTTGATTGTTATTCCTAACCTAAACATACATATAAGGAAAAACTGTGATCCTCTCAGAATACCATATACTTTTCATGAAGACAGAGAGAAAGAGAGAGCGAGAGGAGAGAGAGAGGGAGGATGGAAAGAGGTAGAGGAGACAGAGCGACTTACAGGAAAATTAGTTACTTTTTCATAGGATCAAACCCATTCACCTGGTTCACAATGAGCAGAGATGTTCTACACAAGATCTACAAACTTTATTTCCAGACAGTGGTGGTGTTTGGGGAGACACAATTGCCACAGTAAATCAGGAGGGGGCTCTGACTTCTACACCATAAGCAAACAGGATCCAACCATGTCTTCAAGCTCCACCAGATAGTCTCTTCTGTTGTTTAAATTATTCGGTCATGCTCACACTCAATATGCTTTTAGAACTTCTAACATACCTAACTTTAAACAAGACTTGAATTTTATCATTTCTGGGCTTAAGAAATTTGCAATATTATGCTAGTTTTGTCAATTAAGACATATAAAAATATCACATTATACTTCTTTGAGGGAAATTATAATATAGAAGTCCAAAATCTCTGTCTGTCAGGTCAGAGGTTCATAAGGTTACTCTTATGAGAGTAAGACTCCTAATTTTTGTATGACCCACAAGTTAAGAATGTGTTTTCCATCTGTGTATGTGTATGTTTCTGTGCACATGTGTGCATGTGTGTGTGCAGATGAGAAGACAACTTCAGATGCTGATCCTCGAGAGCTGTCCATCTTTATTTTGAGGCATGGTCTCTCACAAGCCTGGAATTCACCACATAGAATGGGCTGGCTGACTAGCGAGTCCCAGGAACTTCCCAGCACCATGCTCTGCTTTTTTAAAAAATGGGTATTAGAGACTTCATTTCACCTCCTTATACTTGCCTGGCAAGCACTTTACCAGCTGAGCCATCTTTCCAGCCCCTGCTTTTTACAGTTTTTAATGGTTGAGAAAAATAAAAATATCACTTAATGATATTACTTAATGAGTATTACTTAATGAAGATATAATACATTATAATCTTACATGTTATATAAAATACAAACAGCAGTACCCATAAATAAAGATTTATTGAAACAAAGCATTTATATATAACAAGATGGAGCTCACACCCAATACTGCTTGAATGAAATAGAGCCAGAGATGATATAGTCCAGGAACCTGGGATAAAAGCAATTACTACCAGTCCAAAAAAGAGTTATAAAATGACTCCTAATGATATTCTGCTATACTCCTAGATTAGTGCCTTCTTTAGCCACCATCAGAGAAGCTTCCTCCTGAAGCAGATGGGAATAAAAACAGAGACCCACAGCCAGACATTATACACAGAAAGATAGACATGGGAAGACTCTGCCCTAAGTGAGATGTCTTCATCAAATCCTTTCCCTCAGGGCCCAGGAAACCCTGTGGAAGAGAAGGCAGAAAGAGTGTAAGAGTCAGAAGAGATGAGAGACACCAAAAAAACAAGGCTCACTAAATCAACATGTGCAAAGTTCATCTGATCTCAGAGACTGAAGCAGCAAGCACAGGGTCTACACGGGTCTGTACCAGGTCCTCTGCACATGTATTATGGCTACCAGTTTAGTGATTCTATGGGATTCCTGAGTATGTAGCTGAGTGAGTCTCTGATTCTTATGCCTTTGTTGGGCTCTTTTCCTTCTGTTTGTCTAGTCCAACTTCAAAGTGGTAGGTATTTTTGTTTGTTTCATATCATTATATTTTGCTTTGTTATATTTTATTATTATCTCTTAGAAGCCTGTTCTTTTCTAATAAGAGACAGAAGGGGAGTGGATCCAGATGAGAGGAGAGGTGGGGAAGAACTGGGGGGAGTAGAGGGAGGGGAAACCATAATCAGGCTGTATTATGTGAGAAAAGAATCTATTTTCAATAAAAGGGAAAAAAATCAATTAAGTAGTTGCATCCCAGATTGTACATGAGTCATGAAGCCCAGATCATTCCTGTCTGGCCCTGCACTAAACCACAAACACACAGAGGGGTGGTGGGGCACGAGCAACATCCAATTTAGGATCAGGTTTTATTCAAGAAGTCAAATATTCATAGAAACAAGATTAACAGCTTGATTCTTGGGCTAGTCCGTGATTCCTTGGCTAGCTTGTATAATTTATTGTGGCTGTAGTAATGAGAGTCTGAGATATAAAGTCTTAGGGTATGGAGTGTCCCCCACAGCCTGCTATTGTGAAGCAGTGGGAATTCTAGGAGGCAGGGCCTAATGGAGGGATGTTCGAACATTGGGGACAGGCTCTTTCTTTTGCCTCATAGCTTCCATGAGGTGAACAGCTGGGCTCCACAGTGTGATCCTGGCCCTGATATTCCACCTCCCACAGGCCAACTCACATGTGTAGAAACCTCTGAGACTCTGAGCCAAGATGAACCTGTCATCTTGTTAAGTTGATTTTTTGTCACAGTCATAGAAAGGTGACTAGCACATGAGGCCTGGCAGTCGGTGGCTGTTAAGTCACAGAAGCTAGGGGAAGTTATTTCCATAACCCTTTCCCAGTGGAAAGGCTGTAGACCTCTGTGGGGCCTTAGGGCCCTTTACTATGAATACTCTCACATTCTTTGACTAGAAAAAAAAGCGTTTTTATTTTCCTCTCAACACTTAGCCAAGGCCATTTGTAGGCACACAATTTAAACCCATGAAGAGAAGCAGCAGTTTTTGGTTCTGTGTTAAATGCACTCAGTGTTCAGTGTGGCCTCAGTTTTCCCATCTAGTCTTGCTGTCTCATTATAGGAACATTTTTTTTCAGATACTTAGGTTCTCTTCTTAATTGAAGAAAGAAAATAAGATCACTTTGGACAAGGGACTTCCCAGCCACAGAGAAGGAATGTAAGAGTCCAAGGAGAGCCAACGATCAGATTGGCATGGCTCTCAGCCTTGGTCAGACAAGCATCTGTTTGCAGTGGGTGTCAGTTAATGGACTGACTCATACATGGTCATAGTGCTAAGTGATGATCCCAGTGGGACATCTGTACCCCTGCCCCCGAAAGCTCAGGGGACATTGCAGAAGAGCTGGAAGGGAATGGGGGTGGGGCAATGCTGTAAAACACTGTCTTTTGGACATGGCATGGCTGCTGCACCCATGAATTCACAGCATTAAGACTGGGCCCATCTGCATTCTATGCCCCCTCCCTCCCTGAGGAGCCATAAACAGCTAATGGGTGTAGAGGTAGAGAGAGTCAGATTCTTCAGTGGTATAACCACTGGTGAATTACCCTTCCTCAAGTAAAATAACCGTTCACCCATGTCCATGCAAGCAACCCTAGTTAAACACAATGGGCCACACAGAAACACCCAGGATGGGAGGAGGAGGAGGGGATGGTAGAGAAGAAGGGACTCGGTGGGCGGGGACGATGGGAAGAAGTTATCAAAGTGCAGAATGTGTGTGTTCATGCGTGTGAAATTGTGAAAGAAGAAACACATTCAAAAAAANTTTTTTTTAAAGTTCCCAAGCCAAGAAAAAAAATAAAAGAACATTTTTAACCTTAAATCTTATACCAGTAGTTTTCAGCTATCTTGACCACATATTACTCTTAAAAATACACTTTACCTTACAGTCTGATGCATTATAACTAAAACAAAAATTTAAGCAAAGAAAAACCCTGCAAAGCTTTTGACATGTAAAATTCTCTGTCCTGTTATATTATATCCCATGGAATGATCTGTAAACTCCACATCAGAATTGCTGATTTAGTCACAGACAAATGGGTCATAGTCCACAGTTTGAAAAGCTGTATCTATGTATTTCAAGATAAACAGCTGTGTACTCACAAGTGAGCTAATTGGATCAGTCATTTCAGAATTATTACTTGAGCAAGTTAAGAAGGCCTATCTCAGTCCCCATGCCAGAGACTGAGATGCCAGGACTTACAATGTGCCCTCCCTGAGCACTGAGGACTGAGAGCTGAAGGCTTTGGCAGAGAGGTAAGAGGTGGCCAGAGAAGAGGAGAGGAGAGGAGTTCTGCTCAGCTCATCCCCAGGAAACAGAACCAAGTTTCAGGCTCAGTTCACCCCCATTTAACTAAATTTCATTAGCCTTGAGATTAGCACATGGCTTCTGGGTCTGCAGAAAACTACTCCCCCAGATTTGAGTTTTTGAGAGGTGACAGCACTTTAAGTCATGCTGAGCTTAGATCCAAAGATGATTTGAGCCTAGATACAGTTGAAGCTAGGAGCAAGTGTTTATAAATTTACTTAAGTAGAGAAGGCATTTTGCTATTTTCATCCAGTTTAAGCTTTTGTTCATTTGATAACTAAATTATGAAATAATGATATTATTATGCTACATGAGAAATTGAAGAGCCTAAATAATCATGTAAATACCAACTTGAAAATATACCTGAAATATCTTCGTACAACCATTGCTATTTTAAGCTTAATTATAATATATTATCCAATGAAGCAATTAGGTACTTTATAAGCAGAGAAATTCACAAAGACAACACAAAGGGACACAATGCTCAATTGTTGTATTTAAAATTATAGCCAAAAGAAAACTGTGCCTGAACAAGGTTTATCTCACATGTCTCAAAGATTTATAGTTAATTAAAGTAAAACATGGGTAGGTAATTCCAACTGCACTGCAATTTCATCCATTTAACAAAGAACTTATGTTACCAGTTTAAATTACAGATTCGAGAAAGCACAGGGATTTTGCAGTTGTTTTTAAAGAAATTATGCCCATGCCCACTTATTCTGATAGAAAATCCCTAGGTGCATTCCTTCCACTCTCTCCATCTTTTGTAAGATAGGGAACATGCTATATAGAAGAAGAATCTCCTCTATCAGGCCCTCCTTCAGTCCATGGGAGCCCAGTCCAATCTGCTTCCTAGACAGCCCTGCCCTCTATCTTCTTTCTTGTCTCTCCGCTTTCAGACCCAGAATCCAAACCACAATTGCATCTTGCCCACAGTCCCACAAATGCCTGCTGTGGTTCCTTCTTTCCTAGGCTCTCTTTACAGAAAATGGCCAGAAAGATTTACCTAAATCAGGGCAAGTTTCAAGGAAGCACTCCTCATCTCCTCAGCAATACCTTGCCCTCCCTACTACCAACCCTTCCTCTCCATGTATCCTGTCCCACTGTCCCAGCCTGATAGCTAATTTTGTGTGTCAACACAGTGGTACCAAGGTGCCCCGATACTGGACAAACATTATTTTGAATGTCTCTATGAAGGTAAAATTGTAGATGAAATTAATATCAAAAACTGATGGATTTTGAGTGAAACATTACCTTCCATGATTGAGTGGGCCTCTTCCAAAAGATTAGAGAGATCAACAATGAATAGAATACATACAAACACACACACACACGTATGTATGTATGGGTATGGGCGTGCATGCACACACACACACATAGGTGTGGATGGATATGCACATGTGTGCACACATCAGGTACACACGCATGAATGTATGGGCACGGGTATGCACACATACACACATGGCCAGCAAAATAAAACTCACAGCAGTTTCTTAAGACTCGATCCTGCCTATGCCTATCTCTTCAGGCTCTCTGTCTCTGTCTATCTGTCTCTCATTCTCTCTCTCTCTCTCTTTCTCTCTCTAACACTGACTCACTATGCAGCCCAGGTTGTCCTGAAACTTGTGGCAATCCTCCTGCCTCAGGTACATGAGTGCCAGAATTACTCTTGACTCCCTTCAGAGATATGTATAAGGCAATTTCTTAAAATTTCAATCTCTTTCCTTTATTATCTCTCCATATATATAAAATATGGATATATTAACATGCATATGTATGTGTACATGTATGCACATTTATAAACTTCTCTAAACCTATGTATTTACTTACTCATAAATTAATTTAAATATATATATATTGATTCATAAATTATTATATATCTCTATATAAAGAGAGACATAGATAAGGGAGGAGAGAGAAGGAGATCCTTTGACAAACACTCAACCATAGCACACCAGACAGTCCAAACCTCCTCTGCGATAACACCTTGGCTCTTGCTGTCTCTTGCTGTCACCTGTTTCTGGAACTCCCTTCTNAGGATCAGCAGAGACATGCTGCCCTCCTTCACCTCATTCNTGTTGAGGCTTACAGCAGCTCCCTGTAGATACTTCACACATCCCTTTCATTCTCAGTGACTCCTCTCCATTTGGTTATTCTTTTGCCCCTGATGGATTCCAAGTTCCAAGCAAGTAAAGATTCAGACAATGTCTGAGATATAATGAATATTCATAAGCTAGTTATCAAATAAATGAATAAACAAACCATTTAAAAGTGTGGTTAAAGTTTGGGTGACTTCCTGTGCACTGTCCACAGTCCAGAATTTGTATAGTCTAGTATGCAATTCTCCATCTCAAATCCACACAAGGAAAAGGCAGCTAGATGATTGATGAGAACATCCAATGCCCTCTTAACTCCCCCACACAACCATGGTACTGATACTCAGGTGTATACAAAAAGAAATCCTAAAAACACCTCTTTTTTTCATAGTTTATTCTAACAAGACCCTTGCAGAGATCGGAGCAAGGGTATTAGTGTTTCCTAATAAAGTATCATGGTTTAAAAACAGTTCTTTATATCTTCCTGGAATGAATCTTCCCCCACTGGGGACCACCAAAGGGTCTTGTCAGCATGTGGACCTACGTTCAAAGATTATACCTACTACCCAGTTTCTTTTTGAATTAACGAGATGATATTGTCTGTGTTGCCAAAAATCAAAGCAAAATACTTTTTTTTTAATGTGAGAACTCAGGAAGCATGACTCACTCCAACAGATATGCTAAATCCATCTACAGGGTGTTTGGAATATTTTTTACTTCATACTCATATTATATCACACTGCTGGGATTACCCCATATTATTATTCTTAAGAACTGGTGTAAATTATTACAGGAGGGGATCAAATTTTTCTGGGCATTTANGGATCAGCTCATCTGTTCGATTATTTCATTTTGAGATGCTGTAGAGGCCAAGGACTGAGATAAATGGCAAGTGCACTCTAGGGAACAAAATAGACTTGTGTCTGTCTGCCTTTGAGATAAAACAGGAATAAACTAGTAAGTCAATAGCAGGTATATTGCCCTGGAGCTATAATGCATGTTATAAAGAGATGGACCTTAGTCCAAGGAGAGAGGATGACTAGAGGAGTATGCCCTACTGGCAAAGTCATGAAAGGCCACCGTGAAGCAATGTTGTGTCCCACACTGAAGGATGATAAGAAGAAAACCAGGATGGAAATAGGGGCTAGCAACGCCTGTAAGGCCTCAGGAGAGGAAAATGCATCATCCAGTAGATAAAGGAAAAGGTCATTTTCCAAAAGCTGTCCTCCCCAACATCTGGATTTTTGCCTTTCCTTTAGCCTTTGGCTTTGATCTCACTCTTCTGTCTGAATTCCCACTCTATCCTGGACATTGAGAGAGTAGGAAGACATTTCAATAAAAACTGCAAATTGAGTTTCCTGAACAGGATTCAGTTTAACAGATGTACCACTTGTTCACTGTGCAAGTTCAACCTACTGGCGCATGGATAAAGTCCTTTGTCAGCTGTGGCCACTCCATTATTCCCCATCACTCCTTGCTCACCAGTCAAGCTCATGGCTATAATGCTTAAGAGAGAAAAACACTTCTGATTAGACACATGGGATTGATTGCCCTTTGCCTTACATACTTAAGGCACTGATTTTGTAAGCTGAAGTCCAAAGTCTGTTTGTCTTACACTCAATCCTGTGAATTTAAGACACTTCAAGTCTGCTTTAATTCTGACTTCAATACATTAATGCTAGCACCGCTATGCCAGAAAGTCGTAGAATTAAGTGGGGAATAAGTCTCCATATTTTATCCACTGTTTTTCAATGATGTTTAGTCAGCATTTTATTGACTATACTCCAAAGAAGAGTGTCATCAAGGGTTGATGACTCATGGAGGGAACTGGAAGAAATCAGAAAATCTGACTTGAAATCCCAGGAGAGCTTAGTGACTATGAGCTTGGTGGGAATGCTTGTGTGATTTTCAACTGATTTCTCTGATTCGTCATTTGCATGACACTGTGAAATAATGGAATATTGTCTCTCTAATGAAAGGCATGTGTCAACAGAGGTAGACATGTTACCCAGTTAGTCACCATAAATGTTGGTTGAAATATAAATGTTGGATAAGGTGTTAAAGAGAAAGTTGTCATGGAAAAAAGAGAACGCTGTGTTTGGTAGGCAAGCTGGGGTTGCAGAAAATTATAACTGCAATTAAAAATTCCAATTTGGTCATTGCTGGTCATGAGCTCCTAAAGTAGACAGCACCTCCAGTTCTTCAAATTTCAGTTTTCTCATCTCTTAAAACAGAGATAGAAACTACTAGCTGTGTTTCTTAATTGGAGTGACCATTGCTGTGACAAATACCGTGACCAAAAGCAACTTGAGGAGGGTTTATTTGACTTACATACCCTTAGTCACTGAGGGAAGCCAAAGTGGGAACTCAAACCAGGCAGGAACCTGAAGGCAGGACCAAAGGCCATGGAGGGTTGCTGTTTACTGGCTTGTTGTTTGTGGCTTGCTCAGCCTGCTTTCTTACAGAACCCAGGACCACCAGCCCAGGGTGGCACCACTCACAATGGGCTGGGCCCTCCCACATCAATCACTAATTAAGAAAATGCTCTATAAGATTGTCTACAGCCCAATCTTATAGAGGCATTCTCTCAACTGGGGCTCCCTCCTCTTAAATAACTCCAGCTTGTGTCAATTTAACATAAAACTAGACAGAGCGCTGTGTTACACAGATTATGTGGGAAACAGTGTACAAAAACCATGAAGGATGCTCTCTCCAACCGTGACCTCTAGGTTTACCTTCATTTGCCTTTCTTTTACTTACTAGCAACTTCAATAAAACTACACAGATACCTTTCTTCCATTCTAGCTTTAAGTATAGACAAGACTTCCCAAACCAGATTGTCTATAAAACTCCTATCATGGAAATAAATCTTAAAATGACCCAAGGAACTTCATTCTTTTGGACTGGAAATCTTCACTACCTCCAGGAAAGTATTCCTACTTGGGATATATAGCCACTAGCACATGATATACAGTAACCAGAGTCTGACAATCCTGTGAACATTCTTCAGTACCAATTTTTCTTTACTCTAAGAATGTAATCCTGCCATCTTGTAAAAGTGATTGATACAGATATAAAAGTTAGTCCTGCATATAAATCAGAGAGAATGAGTCACATAGAACTATGCTAAGTCCCTTATTTTTCTATTTGTCACACACATCAAAGTTTATGCATTTCTATTTTGCCTGGGATAATGCTATGGAAAGTTTTTAATTAAAAAAAAAACTTTCCAGAAGAATATATTAGGATGAGCTTAAGATGAAAGTGTTTTCTTCTGATGATTCAGATATCAACACAATAAGTCACATACTGGAAGCTGAGATCAATGCTAAGACTTTAGCTCACTTAAACCTCTCAATATATGTAACATTTACATATATGCATGGATTCATTACACAGGTGAGACTATTAAAATTCATGGAAAGTAAGATAATATTTAAGGTGGAAAAATTAGTTGCTAATGATATTATAACCTAAATCATAAAATCTGACTCATTCTACACAACCATGATTCATACATTGCAAACAGCAAAAATAAAATAATAAAACCAGTCCAATATAAATTTTAGTAATATGTTGTTTTTATTATTTTGTGCATTATTCATAAATGGTCATTAGTTTGATATTTTCTTGTAAACTCATTTTATGGATGACGGGCTCCTCTGCTTTTACAAAACACTCCTCCCTCCCCCTCCCTCCCTCCTCTTCTCTCCCCCTCCCTCCCTCTCATCTGCATATGCACACACAAGCACAGAGTGCTTTGTGCTGAATCTTTGCTACTTCTGATTATAAACTATCTTTTAGTAGCTAACAACATT
>LZPO01089318.1:0-10412 GCA_001675575.1 Neotoma lepida
TGAATTCCTCAGGAAAGCATGTTGACTGTGAATCACTTTTACAAAGTTGCATTTTTAAAATGACTTTTTTTTTTGAGGTTTAACCTTTTTACCTCATATACACAGAAAACCTCTCTACCTGTCATGAATAACAATTTTTACCAATTGTTTAAGACGTGTTTCTGCAACAAAGACAGAAACATACTCTATTGTTACTAAAGATGATTTCAAATATCCAAAGGCAAGGAGGGAATTTTATTCATGATTTTATTCTGAGAATTTTATACAGTGCTGATACTTATTATTTCAAGTTTCTTTTTTTATATATAGAAACAGGTAATCATAAAAATCTACAATTCAAGTTTTTATAATTAAAATGTATCCTATGGATTGTAAATATTCCTAGATTGCCATTAATCTATCATGTATGCAATATTTACAGTATATGGTCAAAATCAAAGGTGGACTGCTATTCTTTTCGTAAGCAACCTAAAGTTGCTTAGGAAAGTCTATAAAGTCTTTAAATAAGAAACACAAAATTCAGTAAATAAAAATGGCTGGTAATTAAAGTGCAAATGTATCTGTTTAGATTATTATGGATATAAAAGCCATAAATGTATAAAATGAAGCAAAACATGTTTTGGGGCATAGTATAAGAAAAACAAGTATAAATTTTTCCAATTAGCAAATTGCCATAATATATTGGAATTGTAAGCACATATATTATTTGTACAATGGGTCTTCTGAATGGCTTTAAATGGCTTAAAATATGCTATCATTCATTTTATGTTGTTTTACATGAAGCAGTTTTTCACCAAGTTACCTCTAAGAAGAAGGTCTTATGAGTCAATTGGCTTAGTATTTACTGCATATATTTTTCTATCCTAACTTCTGTCACAGAGTATGTCATTAAAGCATCTGATAGCAGCTCACTCAGGGCTCTCGCTATCACCTGCACTATGGGCTTCTTCTCCACTAAACCTAGAACATACAAGGCACTATGAGGTATCCTGCTTCGACTTCTGCTATTAGAGGACATTATATATTGACATATGCAATTGGAGAAAAAGTATCTTCCTTTCCTTCCCATGTTTACCCTTTTATAAGTGTAGGTACCAAACCGAGAACTGATTTGAAGTTCTGGTCTCTAGTCCAGCTTTGGACTGTGAATTATAATGCCAGGAAACCTCAAGAAGCTCTTGTTAAAGTTGGTTTGCATATGGAATGCACTCTATGAATATTCATGACAATAAATGCGTCTTTTATGCTCTCTATGCACTGCCAGTAATTTGTTCTCTCTTGGTATTTTGGAAGAATGTTCTGTTCTTTGTTAATTGTATTTCTCCTGTTGTAGACAGCTCATTCCCTTGGACAATTTGAGTTCATTTCTTTGTTATTGTTTACATTTGTTGGTGATTTAAGAAAGTTGAACTTGGTGACTTCCACAGTCTTGGATTTACTGTATCTATACAGATTTACCTGAAAATGTGATCTTCGTTATAGAAAACTGCAGAACACACAAATAAATATCAATTGATTTCTTTTATAGAAATACATTTCACTCTATTGATTTCTAGCTCCCCTTTTTCTTTTACAGCCCTCTGTACTCTTGTATACTCTAATAATGTTAATTATTATATGACAAGACATATAGCTACCATCTCCTAGAAGGATGAGGAATTCATTGACTGCTATAGTTAAATATTTAAAAGACAACTATGAAAATAATAGATTGCAACATATTATGTTTATTTTTTACTGTTAAAAAAGAATACATAAGAAATTGAATTTTTAGTAAAACATGTCCAATTATTTTTGATGTACCTTGAAACAATGTCATGTTATTATATTAGTTTTTTCTTAATTAGCTGAGTATAATGTTAGCATGTGACTTTCTTTTAAAATAGTAATGTATGATGAATGTTACTGCTTCTCCTATGAATATGGCAAATAAATTAGTAACATGTTAGAAACATTTTGTGTGTACATATTTAAATAGGTTTGCAGCAAATTGCATTAATTATTCTTTTCTATATCCTTTCATTTAATTTTTCTTATCTATAGTTTTTAAAAGCAAACCAAACTTGTAACATTGCCATATCATTAACAAGGTCAAATACATAATTAACATTTGTGTAGTATGCATCACTATGTAATGAGGCTGTGTTAACACCACTTAAAATGATATAGACTAGATGGACTTGAAGTTGACAGATGGGAGCATAGAATTTAAAAGCTTACAATTTGCAAATGAAAGGTTTTTCTAAATGCCAATCTAATATTCAGCTCAATATTATTGTAGGAAATACCACAATTAAGTACATATACAAGAAATCAATTATTTTAATTCTCAACTTTCAAGCTTTACTGTAAAAACAGCACAACATTGATAAGAAAGTATAGCTTTCATCATTTGTTACTTTGGTGCTAATTTGCAATTCTGAGCTTCCCGAACCTTCCACTCAAATAGGTATTTTTTTAATAAACTCACACACGTATTAATTACCTAAATTACAAATTGATTTTTGTAAGGACAATATCCAGAAAATATCTAGTACTTTTTAATATTAAATTTGAATTCATGGATCACTGAACAGACTAAATTTATGGGCAAACTGAAACATTAAAATTCAGAAAATTAGAAGGGGGAATTAATGTGTTGCTTAATAACTTTATAACATAAAGTTTCTGCCTAAATATGTTTGAAATGTACCCAAAGGGTATTTATTCCTGTTTCTACATTCTTTGGCCCAGTAAATAACAGTTATTTGCTGAGCTATATTTCCATATTGATTTTTTTTAATATCACTGGTACTTATGAGCAAGCTCTGCTCCTAAACATGTACTTTAGTTGAATTTTCACCAACATTCTGTTGCAAATATTTTTAAATAGATTTATAGTATTTCAAACATGCATTAGTGAAAAGGCTGTGGTCATTTTTTTAATCATCATTTTCCTTTAATCTACTGGAGAATATGCACAGCTCTTTTCTCTCTTGCAAATATGTTTAACCTTTTTACTGGGTTTTTGGTTGCTCTCAGAAGAAGCCACAGCCTATCTCCTTGTTCTCTACGTCTCTTTTCTTTTCATGTGTCTCTTTGAACCAGAATCCACATCTACTGATTTCCTTTCCACTTTCTGTGGCTCCTCTTAGGACCATTTACAAGGAAAACACTACCCTATTTTTCCAGTCCTGCTATATAATAAAAATTCACTGGGTACTGAGAAGTACAAAGAAATCAATCAACATGTTACAGAAGTTTTAGGTCAAGAGCCAAGACATCACAGCCCTAGCAGCCTAGGATACACTACTGGTCACACAGAATACTACAAATAAAAAGTTAAGTCAGGGTGAAAAGCAGAGAGCAATTGAGTCACAATCGACATGCTGGGAATAAGAATAAAGGGTTCTCAGGATTCAGACTCCATCTTTGGATTAATGACATTATCTTCCGATTGAAATAGAGGAAGTATTGTAGCAAAAATTAGGTACATACTTTGTAGACAACCATCTTCATTTGGGGACTATTTGTTGCTTGGGGTTAGTCTTGATTGTGAAATTGGTGTTTATGCATTAGCCTTGATTTTATGGACTTCAAGATGTCTAAAGAGCAAATGTTAGGAACAATGTCTTTTTCCTGCACTTTCAGCTGAAAAGAGATGAACTATAGTAGAGAGTATGAATCATCAAGATAGCTGAACCTAAGTAAAAGAGACAAATTCAAAACACAGAGACAGAATTGCCATCTTTTCATACTGCTTTTATTTACCTTATGAGCCCAGTTAGGAGGCAATACTTTTTTTAGGAAAAGTAGTCCTGAGCCCCTACTATAAATCTTCAAATATTTCTAATCTCTACCTGTTGTGTATAAGACACTACATGAAAAATACAGTAGATGGAAATGTACCTATCATGCACTGAGTTCACACTTTTCCCTAGGCTTGTATTTATAACACTATGTTCTAACCATTTTGTCAATGATGGATTGAATTCTCAAGATTTTAAGTGACTTTGTAGTTTTCCACTAAGACAGGGAAAAGACTTTTGAAAGTCCAAGCTTTGGAACACTGCAGTGTGAATACCAAGACTGCATAGAACCTTTAATTGTTGGAATCAATGTTGTTGAACAATAGTTTTTTTGAATGAAAATGACTATGTTGACTCCCCCAGGTATTTCAAGATGTTTATGACTCATCTCTTAAGACAGGAATAATACAGGAGAATGTTGAACAGCATTGCATTTAACAAATATTTTTTACATCCTCACCATTAACTGGTATACTGTTAGTGCAATAGTAAGAATAAATTGTGTGTGTGCATCTTTGTATTTACATGTGTGTAATATGATAAGTGAATGTATGTGAGATTAAAAGAACAAAATTCATCTTAATGGCAAACTTTGATAAAATAATTAAGCATATATTATAGAATATTAAAAGGCAATATTTCTAATATTAATAAAACTGTGGTACAAATAAAATCCAAAGTATATTATTTAAGGTATTTTTAATGTAAAAGCCAGAGGGAAGAGGAATTTGCTCTGAGGTTGTATCTCTTACAAATGTCAAATGCTACAACCTTAAAGTCCCACCAACATGACTGCCCAAACAGAAGGTCAACAATGATGATATCAACGGATATGCCGAAGTAAACGGGGAGCTTCATGAAGCCTCAACTTACACAAAGAATTGCAGATGACTGTGGATTCTGAGAGCAGGAGAAATAGTCTTTCCCAGGAAAGAACACACCAAATGCTTAGCTAATACCAAGTGATCATCCCTTAAAACACACAAACAAATAACAGTATAGTGATTGAGTAGGTTTATTTATATAGTTAGGAATACAAAAGCACACACACATACACACAAACATACACACATACACACAGAGAGACATACACACTTATACACACACATATAACAACAGTTTATGACAGAAGAGTATATGAATTTGGAGAAGAGTTTATTGGGAAGATTTTAGCAAGGACAGGCAAGTGGGAAAATGAGGTAATTACATTTTAATCCCCCAAATAAAAACATTAAGAAATGAATTATGAAATAAACTATTTCTGCTTCATTCTTTTTTTTTTGGCTTCTTTACAAACAAATGTGAATTCACCTTCTAAGTGTGTAGTTTCGGTTACTATGTATATCCAGAAAGATCTTCCAGGTATACTTTTTCCTGGGTATGTGCAGTATATTGAGAGGATAATTGACATTTGAATTTGAGAATGCATTCTGTTTTTGTTCAGTGTGACTTTATGTGCACTTAGGTTCAGCTCATAATTCTGTCTAGAGAAACAAAATAATCACAGGAAACATACAGAACTTTAATTTTTGTAATTTCGGAGATAATGAACTAGAAAAAGGAATACAGAAATCCATTTCCAGATATTTACTTTCTCTTTCACAGTTTGGCAGCTCCGTTATTTAGAGGCAAGAAGGGAGAAACAATGACCTTAAAGTACACAGGATGCTGTGGAACTTGTGATTTCAGGGGATGAATAAGTCTAAAATTCTCTCTCCTTGAAATTTGTTTCCAGAATGTTAACTGCAATACAAGTTATATATAGCAGTAAATTCATGCTTAATTTGTGCAAAAATCATGGTGTGATGAATACAATTAAGCGCCTCAGAGGGAATAATTATATTACTGCATAAAGCTGGTGGTTCTCAAATTGCTTGGTGCCTGGACTTTAAATTGGCCTGATTTCCTGTTGTGAAAGTCACCCATTGCAGCAACACAAACGCAGCAGCAAAGGTGCAGGTTCAAAGTCACAGAGAAAGTATGCTTTTCTTGATCAATGGCCATATGTGCTCCTTTAAAAGAAAGGGAATTTACACCGTGCTTATCAAGATGATTGAACTGATAGATTAAAATGCGTTCAGTGGTGCGCAGAGTCATTTCTGTTATTCAGAAGAGAGTTTTTTAAAAAGGAAAGATGTAGCTGCTTATGATTGTAGCTTTCTAAGTACCTGTGCAACTGGCTCCTAAAATTTACATAGATTTTAATTTAATAACAGTTTTTATTTTATGATGCATCAATTACTAGTGCCTTGAAACAAATAGATAACAATTAGGATACCCTTTCCAGGAACATAATCATGCATGGTAAAATCTGAATATACTGGTTTCAAGGAAAATACCATATTGAAAACTTCCTTTGTTAAGTATCATGTAGCTGCTAAGCTGTGTCTAGCTTAATAGGGATTATTTGATTTTAAATAACTTTGTTTTCTTAATGATTGGTTAAAAAATGAAACCTTTGCACTGTGCAAATAATTTACAATTGATTTACATGAGGTCATTCATATCTAGGCTTTACAATAGCAATTTCTCATCTGTGATCAACAATTATAAGAGGATAACAGGACAGAACACAATCACCATTCAATGACGACTTAAAAGGGTAGTGGTATTCAGTAAGTGTAATATTAAATAATGGTGTCATCAAGAAGATGAAGAAATAAGGGAAGCTTCTAAGATCAGAGAAACAGAATAGAAAATCCAGGGAAGAAAGGGAAAACATTAAAGAAATTTATAACTTAAGAACTCCAACTACCAGGGGCCCATGACACCTATTACCAACGATATTCACTATGTGGACTACTCATTGCAAACAGAGATTAATGAAGAAGCCACATAATTTTTGGGTGTCATTACTAATCGCTTGAACCTTGAAGTGAGTATGGAACTAGTTATATTTTAGGATCTACCTACACTGAGGACACTGAAGACAAGAGACGCTGTTGACTTACCACTCTACTGTTCAAATTAGCATACATATCTCTCAGGGCTGCTGCAGTGCTGATCCTCTTGTCCATGCTGCTACCCCTCCCAGTATGAGGATGCTCAACCTCTGGACACTTTCTATCATTTTTCTCTTTGGCTTCATCATTGTTATGAACAATTCTTTTTTTTTTCAATTTCTAGTTTCCTTTTGTTTATGTGGTATTATTCCTAGTTTCTCTTCACTATTCAACACGAATTCTCTCTGAGTCCCAACTTCACATAATTCTGGACAATGAGATACTATATCAGTAATCAGAGGGAGTTATTTGCAATAAAACAAAGAATTAAAAGATACAAGCATAGCTATAGGTCTTATCTTTACAATGCATCTTGACGAATTGGTTAACATGAAAGATAAGGAATTATGAAACTTGAAAACATGGAACAAATTCTACCAAAGAAATAGTATAACACAAATATATAAATGCTACAAGACAGTTGATTCCATTAATCTTATGTGGGTCCCTCAGCAACTTTGATAACCCTAGAGCATTTTCACGTAGAAATCTTGGTTCAACAGAACACAAACTATTTGGGGAATGTTTCACATGTGAACTAATGTCTTCTTTGTTCTTTTTCCCTTTGTTGTATTTAAGTTGGACCTCATTTCCATCTACTATATAAACACACATGCAAGCCTCCTGGAGTAAAGACATAACTGACTTATCTCAGAGACGAGGATGGAGGAGTTGGAGAAGGAAGAACTGGCACATTTTAAATTGTAGCAATTCTCTATTCACATGGTATTGCTAAGTTTATCTTTTTGCTAGTGGGACACATTTCTCTCTGCTTTCTAAACCTACTGAAGTAGATATTTAGACCTAGCATTGGACCGGCATACTACACCTCTCTAAGCAAATGAGCAGGCTTTTCTAGCATTTAAAAATAATATTCAGTTATGCTTTGTCTTGATTCTTTCCCTAATCATTGTGGACATGCAACCGGTGAACAACTAATGCACTTCAGGCATGATGGTCTACAAAACCAGAGGACTCTGGAGGAATCTGGAATTTGAATATAGAAAAAAAAACTAAATACATGAGAGGAGGAGGACCACAAATTTTCTGCGTAAGTTTATCTTTTTCACAGGTAAAATTAACCAATAGTTTTAATGTAAATAAGAATTTGAAATCATTTTTATCATTTGAAATGGCCTTAATATTACTTTCGATTATCTGAGACTGAAACTTAAAAAGTCAATTGATTAGGACAACATGAATAAACAAACAAATAGATATTTTTAATCAGCAGAAATTCTAAAAATAGTGAGAATTTGACTAAGTTACAACAAAGAAGAACTGTGAAACAGCTCTTGTCTGGGTCTCTAATGAAGCATACAGAAAAATACAAATATTACATAAATGTAATTATGTCAAAAATAGAAAAATAGGCCATATTTAATTTATAAATTGACTCTAGAAATTTTTAATGCCTTGAACACATTATGCCATTTACCTAAACATATTCAATTAAATTATATTACTTCATATATAATTTCATAACTTTAGAATGTATAATATCAGTAAACACTATGGAGAACTACACCTTATGCTTTTGTCACTTTATATTAAGTTAATTTTTAAATGCATTGAACATTATTCATAAGAGGCATGACATTACAATCATTAAATTTTATACAATAAAACAAAAATATTTGATTTGTATACATATATTGTTCAAATAGTTATGTTTTCCATATATTATTTATGTTTATATAAAAATCACTTTAAAGATCATTAAAATTTTTAGACTTACATTTTTAAATTTATTTTTATTTATTTATGTATTTATTTTTATTAAGGAAGTTTTTATTCACTTTAGAGACCAACCACAGATGCCCTTCTCTTCCCGCAGCTCTAGCCTTCCCCCCCAACCCCATTCCCTCTTTCCCATTCCAAAAAGGTAAGGGTTCCCGTGGAGAGACAACAGAGCCTTGTCCATTCAGTAGAGGCAGGTCCAAGTCCCTCTCCCTGCATCAAGGCTGTGCAATGTGTTCCACCATAAGGCTCCAGAAAGCCAGCTCATGCACCAGGGATGGATCCTGATCCTACTGCCAGGGGCTCCTGAAGCAGACCAACCTACACAAGTGTCTCAATTATGCAGAAGGCCTAGTCCAATCCCATGGAGGCTCCACAGCTGTCGGTCCAAAGTTGAATTCCCAACTAGTTTGGTTTGGTTGTCTCTGTAGGTTTCCCCATCATGATCTTGATGCCCCTTGCTCATAGAATCCCTATTCCCTCTCTTCAGCTGGACACTTGGAGCTCAGCCTAGTTCCTAGCTGTGGATTTCTGCATCTGCTTCCATCAGTTACTGGATGAAGGCTCTAGGATGACAGTTAGTGTATTCACCNATCTGATTACTGGGGTAAGCCAGTTCAGACACCCTCTCCACCATTGCTAGTAGCCTAAGGTAGGGTCATCCTTGTGGATTCTTGGGGACTTCCTTAGCACCAGGTTTCTCCTTATCCCCATGATGTCTCCCTCTATCATGGTATCTCTTTCATTGTTCTCCCATTCCGTCCCTGTTCCAGTTTGACCATCCAGTTCCCTTATGTTCTCATCCCNGATCCCCTACCATCCATTGCCCAGCTCTCATCCTCAGTTTACTCATGGAAATCTCATCTATTTCCCTTTCCCAGGGCGATCCATGCATCACTCTTAGGGTACTCCTTGTTAACTAGCTTCTCTGGAGCTGTGGGTTGTAGTCTGGTTATCCTTTGCTTTACATCTAGTATCTACTTATGAGTGAGCACATATCATGTTTGTCCTTCTGTGTCTGGGTTACCTCACTCAGGATGATATATTCTAGTTCCATTCATTTACCTTCAAATTTCTTCATGTCACTGTTTTTTGTACAGCCGTGTAATACTCCATTGTGTATATGTACCACATTTTCTTTATCTATACATCAGTAACTCATATCAAATTCATCTCATCTCTGTCTTATTTCTTACTTTTCTATGGATAAATGTTCCATTTATGAAGACTACCTACATTAGGGCAAAACATTAGGATTACAGATTCTGGAGGTCTTACATCTTTCTGTTAGTACTGCAGTGCAAGAGTCTAAGCTTCCTCTCAACCTCTCTTCACATATGCATGGAAAGTGCTGCCAATCTTATGATCTCAAAGGCCCATTACTTTCCTCAAAGAAACAAATATGAAATCTTCTATTATAACACTGTATTAGTTATTTTTGTATTGTTGTGATAAAGCACTATCATCAAGGCAACTAAGGCTTATAGTTACAGACACAGAAGAGTCCACAATAGCAGAGTAGAGGCAAGGCAGTCAGGTCTTCAAGCTGAGAGCTTACATTATGAACTCCAAGCAGGAGGCAGAGAGAATGCATTGAAAATGTCCTGAGGCTTTGAAACCTCAAATCTTGTCCTTGGTGAAGTTTCTTTCAGGCCACATCTCCTAAACCAAGTATTCAAATATCCAAGACTATGAGGGACACCACATTTAAATGACCACAAACAGAAGTGTCTTCAGAGACATTATAACTGGGAAGGAAAAATTTAAGCATAATGTCACCTGATTCTAATTTTATAAATTAATAAAAGCAATATTATAGATATGCCATTTGTAGTATGTACAATGCTTACATAAGGACAGCAGTACCCTCTATAAAACTCCA
>LZPO01089320.1:0-10399 GCA_001675575.1 Neotoma lepida
GGAGTGGGAGGAGGAGACTGGGAGGGATGGGAGGAGGGAAGAGGGGGATCTTTGGTGTGTAAAATGAATGAAAAAATTTTCATAATAGGAAAAAAATAAAATAAATTTAAAAAAAATTTTAAAAAACACTGATTGTCCAGTAGTCAGGCAGGAAGTGTAGGAGGGGCAACCAGACTAGGATAATTCTGAGAAGAGGAAGGGCAGAGTCAGGAGTCACCAGCCAGATGCAGAGGAAGTGAGATGAGAATGCCACACTGAGAAAAGGTACCAAGCCATGTGGCTAAGAATTAATGTAGATAAGAATTATGGGTTAATTTAAGTGTAAGAGCTAGTCAGTAATAAGCCTAAGCCACCAGCTCAGCATTTGTAAGTAATATTAAGCCTCCAAGTCAATTTTTTGTGAAGCAGCTGCTGGGTATTTGGGAACAGACAGTAGGAGAGAAACTTTGGCTTACAAAAACAGTGTGGTATCAGCATAATAACAGACACATTGATCAATAAAATTGAATTGAAGACCCAGACATAAACATACACATTTATAGACACCTGAGTTTTGATAAAGAAGCCAGGTAAAGTTTTGATAAAGAAGAACACACACTGGAAAAAAGGCAGCATCTTCAAGGAATGGTGCTGGTCAAACAAGATGGCTGTATATAGAAGAATCCAAGTAAATCCATACTTATTACCCTGCATAAAACTCAACTCCGAATGGATCAATATCTCAACAAAAGACCAGATACACTGGATTTGATAGACAAGAATTTAGGAAATAGTCTTGAATTCATTGACATGGAAAAGTACTCTCTGAGCAGAACACTGATAGCACATGCACCAAGAACATTTAATACATGGGGTCTCATAAAACTGAAAAACTTCTATATAGCAAAGGGCAACCACTGAATTTATTATCAGCACTTTGAGAACTTCATACAAAGTATTTTGGTCATAATCACTACCCTCCTCCAACTCTTTCCAAAAGTACCCCTCCCCCATCCACCCTCATATCCTTTCTATTTAAAAGATTGAAATTATGAGATATAACACTAAAGTAAAGGTTCTTAATGTTTAACTTTTAAAATATTATTCTATTAAAAAGTTCATAAATCTTATTTTCATATCTTAAATACTGGTAATACTATAATCTATCATGTCTATATTATCCATCAGGAATCTGAGTGATAAACACTACAGTTCACTATAATCAATATTATTCATCACTGATTAAGCTTAATTTTTATTATTATTCTTTTTTGGATATGTTTCAAATATGTTCAGATTCCTGAATGTATTATAAACCATTTTAGTTGGATTTGGAGGAGCAGTAGCAATCATATATTTACCAAAAGCACAGAATCCATGTAGACAGCATAATTAACACTCAACAACAACCTACTGGGGTTTGTATTACTATCCCCTTTTTACAAATTAAAAACAAATTCAAATGGATATAATAAAATTTTCAGGCAAACTAAAGTTAATTGTCCTTGAATACACAGCTAAAATTTCAACCCACATTTTTCAACACAAAATCCATATTCTCCTGCGAAGTAATACTTTCCTTTCCGTAGAAAGTATAGTTACCACCACATACTCGGTGAAGGATGTTTTACCAGGGTGTGATTACAGTGGACACATGCTCATCTAGCCAATGCACATCCAACAACCTAAAAATGCATAAAGGGACAAAGTGCAAGAAAATCACAGTATTTGCAAGTGTTGCTCCTCTTCTCCTGTTAGAGTGATGCTTCTCTTTCCTGTCAAATCACCCTAGGAACAAACATCTCTAGCTGCAAGAGACTATACAATGCAAGAGGGAAAGAAAGGCTCTTCTCCTGCTGTCACTCCCAAAATCAGACTTTTGGAGAGAGCCTGAGCTCAGAAACTTCCCCTCAAAATAGTATGAGAGAAATCTTTGAAAGTTACCTGTGAAGTTCAAGATATGCTCAAAAATCAAAATTTAAGATGCTTCCAAAGTGAAATTCTATTATTAAAATTTATGAGAAAACAATTAAAATGAGTGAATATGTAAAATTAAACGTAATAAATAAATCTGAAATGTTGTGAGAAGGTAGGGTAAGATACTTGTGAATTACAAATGCCCACCTAATAGAATTTCTCCAGCTTTCTGACTCTTACTCTCTTTCTAAAGATAGAAAAGGAAGCATGAACATTCACATGGCTCCACTTACACCTTACATGATGGTAAAGCTGCTGTAAGGTAGATGTGAGCCCAGCCTACTAACTATGCTAACAACCAATCTAAGCTAATATCGCTGAACAAAATAAAAAGCTGTAAGCTATCAAAACTAGAGAAAAACACTTCAAATAATCCATAAACACTTTTTCAATGGTAAAACTATTCTTAGAAGACTTCAAGCTCCATTTACTTCTTTTCCTACCCTCACTGGCAAATTCATCCATTTGTTTGTTTGTTTATTAAAGTGGTTCATCAAAAAAAGAAAGAAAAATGCATGATAAAACAAATATGAATTTATAATTTCATATATTTTTCTAAAATCAAAGCAATGATCTGTGGTCTATCAGTCCCTTTCTTCTAGATGCATGAACATTCAGTGTTTCTTGCCTCTTATGTCATTGATGTTCCAAATATTTAAGATGACACTTGCACATCAATGAGTTTGCATTATAAACCTAGAGAAGAGCCCTTTGATTGTTTTTAAATCCAAAGAATGAATTTGGAAGTTGCTAAGAAGTCAAATCACTTTGGATATGCAACAATACATGTAAAATAATTACATATATATGTAGCTTCACAATGAAAAGTGACAATGTCACTTTTTTCCTCCCTTGGAAGAAAAGAGGAGTCATAGACCAAAATAGAATTGTTAAAATATTCCTTTTCTAAATTTCCATGGAATTCAACACAGGTGCAATTAATCTCTTCTGTTCTCTAAAAATAAGGAGGAGGAGGAAGAGAAGGAGGAGGAAGAGGAGGAGGAGGAGGAGGAGGAGGAGAAGAAGAAGAAGAAGAAGAAGAAGATGATGATGATGATGATGATGATGATGATGATGATGATGATGAATTATGTGGAAATGAACTGAGAATGAGCCCACTGAACAGTCAATTTTGAGCTGGGCTTAAGTTACAGATGTAAAAATAGCATGGCTATTTGAAAGCATTGCTTGCACAAAAGAGTAACCAGAAGAGGGTACCTGGATGAATCAACAAAAGAGAAGAGAAAACAAGCAGACTTCTTAGAGATTTTTGGTTACAGCAGATATTTACTTTCTATTTAGAAAAGACAATTATTTATATATGTATGTGTCTGTGAATGTCCATGTGTAAGTATGTGTATGTGTATGTGCTAGTGAAGGTCACACTCTATTTAGAGTGTGTTGGATCTCCTGGACCTGGAGTTACATGCAGTTCTGAGTCATGTGCTATAGATGCCAGAGACCTAACTTGGAGCACCTCTTAATCACTGAGCCATCTCTCCAGGCCTCAAAAATTCTTTAATGTTAATAAGTATGTCCACCTTTTCACCCATGTGTTACTGCCTCAAAAAAAAAATCACACAATAAGGAGAAGACAGAGATGTAAATTAATAGTTGGTTTTCTCAGCAGCAAAACTATGCTTCAACAAATGGCTTGGATTTTGATGTCTAGTAGTATAATCCAATATGACTTTTGAGAGGACACAAATTGTTGGTTTGTCTGTTTTTCCTTTATTTGGGAATAATGGAAATGGAACTCAGGGCCTCTCTCTTACTTACCAGGTTGGCACTGTACCACTGAGCCACTGGGTTGCATACTAAAATTTGACAGAATAAAATGTAATCTTTCCTTGGTGATAATAACCTTCAAATATCTGTCTTACTATCACAGAAATGTTAAACATTTATCCTGTAAGTGGGTATAGAACCTTATGTGTGTATGTATAGATATGATTACTCATGCACTTGTTCTGCATGTGTTTGGGTAGATTAAATACCTAGAGAGTCACATCACTTTGATATCTCTATTATGATTGAAAAGCAAAATCCCACATGCTGGCATATTTTAAAAGATTCTTAAATTTTAACAGGAGAGCTGTAAAATGCATAATCCAGTGCTATACGTTTAGGTGACATAAATCTGTATTTGACATTTTCTAAATAAAATCCTAGCAAACATAAAGGGACAAAGGCTTGAGCACTAGACCCAAGAATTTGTAAAACATCAAAGCAAGCAAACAAAAAACTAACAGAGTCCAAATAACTTAAGTAACTTAAGCTTACCTACCTTGCACAGCCATAAAAATGAGTCAGGAGAGCCTTCCTTTACTATACCTTAGAGTTTGCAGTTTTCTGTGGCATTCTGGAAGAGAGCACACATCATTTCCAACCCATATATTAAAATGTTTTAATTTTAATCAAGACTGTCTTTGAGCCACAGCCTTGACAGTAATTCTACAAACGTGGAAGTAAAAAGAAGAAGAGGAAGAAGAAGAAGGGAAAGAAAGAAAGAAAGAAAGAAACAACAGCAACAAATTTCTTTTTTTTCTTTACCTATAAAATAAAATAAAAGGCTCAATCTGATGATTTAAAATTTTCTACCCACCTCTTACATCAAATAGCTCTACATTTAACATAAGAAGGCAGATGGCCTGCTCAATTCCCACACTGTACATCTGTTTTGATTTCTTTTTCAGCAAGTAGGTTAAGGTATCCATGAAATTAACAAGATAGTGGTGTTTAAAAGGAATCCTACTTTAAAATTCTGCATTCACTGTGAAGTCATTTAATTTGCCAATATATTATGGAATTGCAACTTTATTTTACATTATGACATCAGATGCAAGTGACTATAAATAATATTTATGGGGCTGGGAAGAGAGCTCAGTAGGTATGGTGTTAACCTAACATGCATGAAGCCATGATGCAATCTCTAGCAGCCCAGAGTCTGTGATAACACACCTGTAATCCAGTACTCAGGAGGTAAAAGAAGGAGGTGCAGAAGTTTAAGATCTTTCTTGACTATGTATTGAATTCAAGGTCATTAGAGATACAAGAGCCCCTGTCTTAAAGATGATACATAAATTAAAGTATTATTTATTCATGTCCATTAATCCATGATGTGTGCCCTCTCTTGTTCAATACTGAACTTAGATAAATCATTGGGTCTTTCCAAATCTATTTCATTAAAAGTTTTAAAGTATATTTATCTTATGAAAGTGACACAACACTTAGAAAGGCATATGCAAGTTTTCTAAGTTAAGTTAAAAACTTCTAGTATTTTACAAACATGGGAGTCAGTGGGAATTGGCCAGATTACATTTCATTTCATATAGCATGTTGTGGTGGCAAGAAAGGAAAAGTCCTTGCTTTATCTATTCACTGTTTTTCTCAATTCACACAAATTTCCATAATCAAAACAGTGATCTTGTGCATAACTGCTCTACAAACACACCAATCCCCCACAACTATCTTGGACAATCCTTCTAAACTCTGTTCACTGGCAACAAGAGTTTTCTATAACCTTCATCAAGAAGGAAGACTGCTAACCCTTACTTTTCCGAGGCTGTGAAATCTAGTAGGAATTATCCCTTTGTACTCCCTGATGGATGACAGTGGTTTCTTATGACATAAGGAATTCCTCGAGTCTCAACTCTAAAGATCCCTGTGTAACACTAGAGAGTAAGTGACCAGCTTGGAGGACCCAGGTAAGCCTTGGCTGACATCACTCATTTCTCTCCCTTTCATTCTCTAAAACGTGTAAGGGGCATTCTCTACTAAGAAGGCAATTCTTTCGTGCCTCAGAAAGCCTGAAATCCTTCAGTGGAAGACACCCAGGATTCCCACTTTTATGGGCACATGTACATGTCCCCAAAGGTTTATAGACAAATCCCCAGGACACTTCATTCAACTACCAATGGCATGACATCCAACAACAAATCAACTGCATAGTGGCTCAGATCACATCTGAATTGCCAGTCAAATTTCAAGACAAACACCAGTAAAAACCACTGGAATCTACCACCACCAGCAGACTCATTCTCATGCTTTGTAATTGTCATTTACAATGTGATTTGGGTTGGAAGTTCCTTAAGTGCTCCAAGTGATATTATGCTATTAGTTCATCTTCAGTGACCTATAATCTCAAGTAATGCTAGAGATTCTTTGTTGATCAGTCAGATGGCAATTTTCTCGCTATAGTGCCTACACAAAGTGTACATGAGAAAAGATTAGCACAACAGTATAAACTTTTGAAGTGAATGGTTTTCCAAAGCTGATTTATAGAGAATAGATGTTATAAATTCTGCTAAGTTATCATGCAGAGAACTTTGATTAGTACCTTCATATTGCATAGCAAGAATAAGAATTTGATTTTTCATTCAGATAGGAAGACTATATTCAGTAAATACCTGGATACCAGAGAATGTCTGAGTTCCTTACGGTTGAGAACACAAGCATTATAGCCCAGGAAATGAATATTAATGCAAGCTTTATGACTTAACTGTGTATGTGATATAAACTTGCTGAGCCATAATTTTATCTCTATAAAATGGGTAAAATGCAGTAGAGTTATACATATACATATATATATATATAAATTATCAAAGCAAACAAATAAATGAGGGAGAGAGATAATCTTTTTTAAAAGAGTTGTATGGTATAACTCAGCAGTAGAGCACTTGACTATCAATCAGACCCTGGGCTCTACCCCCAACATGGCATAGGATAAAGGTTAGCTTGTAAAGTTATGAACAAGTCACTAGGAAGACAAAGCATTTGGGAAAGAGTATTAAAGCAAGCTACCAGATTACATGTAGTATTTTCCTGTTAGCTTTCAATGGTCACCTAAAAGACCATTTACACTGGGGCTAACAGTATCTCCATAGTTCCCTGTTCTAGGAATTTGTTAATTCCTCTTACTTCCAAGGGCCATAAACTAGCTACATGTTTATCATGTTTTGACTATTAGCCACATGATTACATCCTTACTGTACAACTTATTAGAAAATTGTCAAAGGTAAAAAAAATGTTTAAAATAAAGCAATAATCATTTTACCTTATTTCCAAGTTGTAGAAAAAATATATGACTGTGCTGACTAATTTTAAGTCAGCCTCAGAGAGTTATAGTCATTTATGGGGAGGGAACCTTAGTTAAGAAAATATCTCCACTGAATTGGCCTGTAGGCAAGTCTGCATTGCATTTTCTTGATTGATGATAGATGTGGAAGGGCACAGCTCACAGTGGGCAGTGTCATCCCTAGGCTGGTCATCCTGAGTGACTCATGAAAGCAGGCTGAGCAAGCCATAGGCAGAAAGTCAGTAAGCAGTGCTTCTTCACACCCCTTTCCTTTGGTGTCTTTCCCCAGATTCCCTTTCCTGAGTTCCTGCCCCCAGGAATTAACTTGAACCTCACTTCATAAGAAGACATTTAACTCTGAGGAGACATGTCTGTTAAATAAAATTTAATTATAAAGTAACTTAGGAATATGCTTGTGTTTAATATCTTATCCAATATGTTGTGTATAATATACTACTTAATTCTTAAAGGATGGCTAAAGCAGAATCACAACATTTTTCTAGAGTTCTAGCCTTTCCCAAAAGAAAACACAAGGCAAAAAATAGAAATGAGATTTGTTAACCCCAACTTGAATGCTTGAATGCGCCAATCATTTGCATAAAGGACTAGATATAATGGCTTTCAAAAGTGTTGAAGTATCTGGACATTGTTATACAGAGGTATTTTGCAACTAATTGAGCAAACATAAAATGTAGATATTTGAAAAGTCATACATATACATTCATAATCCATTAAAATAACATATTTTATTAGAGAGTCTTTATCTATTACAAAAGTTTTAAAATCCTTTTTTAACACAAATATTGTGTAAGATAGTATTTGTTTAATATTGGAAAAAGATTATGCCACAACCACTTAGTCAAAGTCTTGTTCAGTGTCAGAATCTATTCAATTTTGCATGTCTCAGCTTGATGGAAACTAACTACCTCACAGCACTCCATAAATATTTATATTGTAATCCACTATTGGTATCCTACCAACATTTTACTATAGCATGCTAATGGTTATAACATGACAGATCTAGGTGGAGCTGTACCACTATTTCAATTTTTTTCATAAAACATGCTTTGAACATGTAGAAAAATAAAAATATTACTGCTGGTAATTGATGCAATCATGACCAACATAAAACAAAAGTCTATAAACTAAGGCATGAAAATGACTGAAAAGATTAATTGTAAGAATATTTTAAGCAAGTGATTCAATTTTCCCTTTACACTAAAATATATTGCATTTATTGATAGTGACTTCTTAGGCTACACTGACTTTATTTGAAACTCATAGTATCATTATATTATGGAGTATATGGCTATGTCCCTGCCTTACAGATGGAAGAAATGAGCTGTTCTGTGGTTAAATAATGTAAGCAGTGGCACAGAGCAAGCTGGGATTCAGAATCTGGGATTTTAACTCTAGTGCTTATAATGTTGATAACTCAGGCACTTCCCACTGACATGTCCTCTCCTACTGATGTCCTGTCCTTTAGTCATGCACTAAAAGTCCCACAGCTCTACACGCATAAACCTTCTGTCTATTAGATGCCACAAAGCCATCCATATATGTAGCCAGTGGTTGTGTTTGTTTCAGTCTTTACTTCATCTGTTTTGGTTTTTAGGCTCTTGATTCACCAAATGAGGGTTAGTGTCTTTCAATAGCTGAGTAAGTGGTTTTCAGTATCAAGATAGAAACTAGTGGGTAAAGATGGGGTCAAGCCAGGAAGCAGTCTGCTGCAGGATATGAAAGCAGCAACATAGCCAGACATATAGATGTTTTGAATCTAAACCTGCCTGTGCTAGTTGTGTGACTTGAAATAAATTAGTCTTTCTCAGCACCAATATTAAATAAGAGAGTGTAATAAAAACTTGGTATAAAAACAGCCCAGAATGGCCAATCCTTATAAATGAAACAAAATCATCTGATCATATTTTATAATTTATAACAAAGATAATTGTTTCTTAACTGCTCAAGGAAAAAAAACAGATGGTTTATTGCTGTCATCATAAATGATGAACAAAGCACTCATGCACATGGGTGGGTCAAAGCAGGCTGTCAGTGTTGACAGTCAACACATGTGTATGGCAATTTATAAAATACAGCTACCTCTATTTCTGCTCATCACCCACTAAGAAGTTCTGCAAATTTAGTCTGTAATTTAATTATTCATCACCATCATGATTAGTGTTTAAAATAAACTGAGTTTAGAATGAACAAAGGAATGAGTATGAAATCTCAAATTCAATTTAAAAAATGGGTCCAAGAATTGCTATTCTATGCTCTCAATGAATCTATTCTCACCTCCCAAATTTTGAGAGGTGCTTTGTCTAAACAGTAACAAATTATACAAAGTAGAAAAAAATCGTTCTTTTCTTTGCATGTTTCTCTGTATACAGTATGCATAGTTGCATATGTGTGGATACTTGAGTGTCTGTTTGTGTGGACATACGCATGGGGAGGCTTGAAGTCATTCAGTGTCTCCCTTAATCACTCTTCACTTTGTATTTTCAGGCAAGGCTTATTATTCAAACCAGAACCTATCGATGTGATTAGTGTCATTAGCCAGCTAGGTCCAGGAATCCTGCATGTGTTCTGAGTTCTGGAATTACAGATTGAGTACCAACACTCACCAGGTGTTTAAATGGTTTCAGGGGATCTGACCTCCTACCTTCCGGCTCTCAAGGCAAATGTTTATCCACTGAACCATCTTCCCAGCCCACTAAGTCAGTCAAGAGAGAGAAAGAGAGAGACACTTTTACACTCTTGTTATAATAATTTATCTCAATAGAATTCACCTCCAAATTTTGTAATGGTAAAAGAAAGATGAAAAGGCAGACACAAATAAATATTCTGCTAGCTTATGGCCATGGAGCTTAATGCAAGAGCTAAACCAATCAACCTGTCCCCCTGTCAATCTCAGTACCACATTTTCAGCTTTATTTTAAAATTCTGTAATGGAGTTGCAGACATCTGTTTGGAGAACAGGATTCTCTATTTGCAATAGCATAATTAAGAGATGATTGTATTGAAAAGAAATCAGAACTATTCCCTTTGGCCTGTTGTCAAGATGCAATGCAGAAATATGATTATGCAGAATCATAAACACTCTCTGCTCCATCTATCCTCCTTTAGTTGATATCTGTTCAGTCAGATGTCCTTATATCATTTAAAACTTCAATGAAGTGTGTTTTTATGTGAAATTTCTTTATGGATTCTTAAACTGCAGCAATCATTAGCTAACAACTTGAAATTCTCACATGCCTAGTTTTTGTATTCCCTTAGTACACAGTGAGTGTTATGCATTTTAAAAGCCCAAAACCATCTTATTCTTTGTTTTGTTGTTGTTGTTGTTCTTTGTGTTGATTTGTTTTT
>LZPO01089321.1:0-10390 GCA_001675575.1 Neotoma lepida
CTGCAGGAGAGCCTGCTGGGAGGAAGGTATTTGAGGCAGGGGCTGAGTATTAGGCTCTCAAATGCCCACCTTTCTTACATCATGGACAAACTCATGTCTGCAAGGTGGCAGCTTCCTACGGAGAAAGATCAGAACTGGATAAAGATGGAGAGCATATTCTATGGAGCCCAGGGACTCCACGAACAACCTATTTTAAAAACATCCCTCCAATAATGTCTGAACACTTGACACATTCTCTCATTTATAATATTAGCAAGAAGAACACAGGGTTACTTAGTGCCACTTGACTGACAGAGGAGCCACACTCTGCAGTGAGGTCCTTGCTCTGCTCCCATCATACTGATGAGGGATAAGCCTGGGGGCCATGTGCATGGGCCTCGCTGGGTCCTGCAAGCCATGGGCCTCTGGACTGTCCTTTCTGCATGTACTGTTTATACTGCAGTTCTTCTGTGTCCTCACCTGTATTTACCCACTTAAGATGGAAGGTTCTAGAGGAGAGAACTGTGTCCCTCAATAAACAAATCTTTGCCTTTGTACCAGACTTATAAATAACTATCGTATGTTCTGGTTTATTCTGTTAGATAGACTTCTGTGCCACTTCCAGCCTTTAATATCTCTCCAAGGACCTGGCTTGTTTCACCCCCAGGCAATGAAAGCCCAAGACTGTCTCATCGTTATTCAAAGCACAATTGCTGGCATTCAGCATCCGGGACCAAGCTGGTCTCTCGGCCGGTCTCCTGCAAAGCTAAGTGCAGAAAAAGGCTCTCAGAAAGCTCCAGGACTGTCTGACCTTAGCAAGGACAGTCTGTCTGCTCCATAACAAAAGGGCCAATTCTCCTGGGACACCTCTGATCGCAACTACAAACAGCACCGGGTGGGAAAGGTCCTCCAGTCATGGGAAAGCCCAGGCTGCTGCTGCCTCTGGTGAGTTAATGAGCTACTATACAGGGAGGCTCAGGAAGCTGCTTTGCAGATAGGCTCTACCTGCAATTGTTCCAGGAGGTCAAGGTTCTGTTTGCGTAAGCTGCTGTTGGTTTTCTCCAATTTATCCATTCTTTGGTTGTCACTGAGAGGAGAGGAATCAATAAGTTCTTCCTGGAGCACATGGTACTCAACCTCATAGGCTTGCAGCTGTTTGGCGATGTCCATCTCAAACACCTGTGAGACACAGAAGAGTCGTCAGGCTCTGAAACAAAGACAAGCCTCCCTCATGCATAGGTACCTGAATACACACTCGTGCCCATGTGCGTCTATCACCCCTCCATGCTTAGCATCATGACTGGTAACACACGTGAAAGATAAGGACATTCAGCTCTGAGAAGGCCATGATTTTACGTAGGGAAGATAATAACAAGCATCTAGAGATAATTCCAATATTCTTTTTCTAAAAGGCCAAAAAAAAGACTTCCAAGGGGCTAGTGGGTTGGCTCAGCAATTAAAAGCACTGGCTGCTCTTCCAGAGGACCCCGGTCTGATCTTCAGCATTCACATGGTGGCTTGCAGCCATAACTCCATTTCAAGGGATCCGATGCCCTCTTCTGGCCTCCACAGGCACCAGGTACTCAGGTGGCATACACACGAGTAAACAAAACAAAAACCAAACCCGAACAAGACTTTCAAAATTTCAGGTTTTGAAAGTTGCATGTTTTCTCTGCAAATTCTATTAAACACACCGACTATTGGTTAAAAGGTGATAAAAGAATCATGTCCTGTTTGCACAGTCACCAAGTCCAAGTTCAGTTACGATCCAGCTGGGTTTTCCGAGTTGCAAGAACAGCAAAGTAACAGAACTGTTAGTAAGAAAGTCCTCTTGACTCAGATATGCAGAAATGAGCCAACCCCAAATTGTCACCCGCATGGATGAGTGAATACAAAACAATGCCTGAGTTGTCTCTTCCCACAACAGTAATAGTGGTGACAGAGCCACACGTGTGAAACAACCCCAAAGTGCAGAAGTGACTCAAGTGACAGCGTCTGTACTTGATGATGAGGAAGTGACAGGGCTGCAGTGAGGTCAGAAGACAGAGGCGGGGCTGCGTAGTGCAACCCCTGCTCTGTGGGTAAGGTAACCCTGCAGGTTGAGGCCACTCAGCATAGGACCATATTAGCTACTTTTCTTGTTGCTGTGACAAAATGCTCAACCGAAGTAACAAAGAACGAAAGGTTTATGTTGGCTCTTTTGAAGAGTACCGGGTCCATCATGGCAGCAGAAGCATGAGGCGGCGGCTGCTCAGAGTGTACCCAAGGTCAGGAAGCAGAGAGATATAAACGCTGATGCTCGGCTCACTACCTCCTTCTAGTCAGTCTGGACCCCAGCTCCTGCGATGGTGCTGCCCACATTCAGGCTAAGTTTTCTCACCTTAATTAAGTATTTGGACACTCTGTCAGGCAAGTCCTGAGGTTTGTCCCCTAGGTAATTCTCTTGTCAAGCTAACAGTTAGTAGTAACTCTCACAGCCCTGAAGGCGGATCTGGCAGCTGCAACCTTCTAGAACAAGACTGTTAGTTCAGAACACTCTTCTGAGGATGAGGTCAAGGCTTTTGAAGGGTAGAAGCGACTCTACTGCATTTCCTAGTTAATGAAACAACACCCCTCAAAGCCTTGGAAAGCCAGCTTTCCCTGAGGGTCCCCTACAAGCACTGAAGTGGTCTTCCAAAGCCCTGTCACTTTCTCCCCATGCCCAATTGTCTTATTTTTCTCTTTGAGATGAAAATTTCAGCTTTCTAGTTTTCAGGTTAACTCAGTGATTAATACTAAATAGATTCAAAAGTCATTTTGTAGTGACTAAGTCACATGCTATCGGCATCTACCGGATTTTCCTTTTGCCCCTCAGAGTTACTGTAAATTCAGTGGGGACTACCATCCCATTTCACATCCCTGGTGACTGGCCCAGGCTGTGACTGGCAACTCTCTGAATGACTCTAACAACTCATGCAACCTCTCCTGGCCTCAGTTCCTGACCTCCTCCTACACGGGGCAGTAGCACGCACTTCCCAGCACTGAGCCGGGAACCAAGAGACAGTTCACGAAAGTTCCCAGCNTATGCCTGGAAAGCTTTCATCTTAGCTAGAGTCTGTTTTTCACACTTGTCAGAAACCTTCGGATTTTAACCTCATGTCTCAGCAGATCTACAATGGATATGCATCGTGGGGCTTCTGAGCAGTCTGAGCAGGGCGAGAACGACGGCTGTGAAATCAGAGCCTGCTATGGCACTCGTGTAATTACTAATCGGGGCTGAGCACCACACACGCTGCTTTTAGAGCTCATTCCCTGTCCTGGGAACCTTATCAACAAAGCCTTTTCTGCAGACTGACGATGTGTTAAGGTTAAGGCTGACTAGAGGCTCTGTACCCTTCTGGGCCTCCATGAATTCCTAATAAATATCCTGGGTCCCTCACTGTCTTGGTTTCACTGCAGCAGCATCTGGCTGGTCAGAACGTAGCTCATGACTGCAGTTGTATCCCAGGAATGGTCCAAAACCACAGCAACCTGTCTGGGGGTGCAAGAGCCCTGCTCCTCGAGTAGCATGTATGACTCTTGGGCCAATGCCTTGGACAAGGGACTGAGGAATAAAGGGATGGCAGGGAGGGCCTTTTATTCTTACATACTTAGAAGGCACAAGTGACCGACTGATGGTGCCAGTTCTTAGCAAAAAAAGAAAAAAGAAAAGCAGGAAAGCCCAAGATTAAGGCCTGATTCCATAGTGTAATCTCAGAGAAGTCCAATCTATGAGCTAAAAAGAGGAATATGAGACACTGTGTGTCGACTGGAAAAATCAACATGCACTGGGAGGGGACTCACTTCTTGGACACACATAGCTCCTCCCCACCGAGCCTTCAGTAACCCATTCCCTGAGCATGCGCACTCCANGAAGCTGCAAGGACCAGCCCTGGTCTTCTTTCTTCTGGGTATTCTCGGAGGCCATTTCACCTTTAAATACCAGGGATCTCGTGCCCTCCACTACCCTGCCTGCCTCTCGGTTTCTCCAAGGTTTTCAGGAAAGCTCCAGAATTTTAGTGCTGAAAAGAGCATTTTCTTCTGTTTGTCAAAGCAGGAGTTATTCATTTCCTTATGTTGAGTGTTTTGTCAACAAGACAGAGCATCAGTTTTGTCACTGAAGCAATAAAACTACAATGCAGGAAGCATGGAAAGTAAAAGTTACCAGGACAGCTTCTGTCATCTATAACTTCTTTCATCTTTACTACTATAAACATGTTTTTCTAATTGTAAACAAAACTAACATCAAATATCCTATCCCATTCACTTTTTTCACTTAATTTTATGTCCTCAGGGCTTTCTCACGAGGTGCCATGTTCCCCATAACCACCAAAATAGATGGCTTCATGGTTCTTTACCAACTCAGCATACCACAAACATATCAGCCCATTCAGTAAATACTTCCATTTTTTTGTTATTACAAATGACAATTCTAAGAAAATTTCCTTATATACAGGACTTTCTCAGTGTTTTGGGCAATTCCTAAGGATGCATTCCAATAGTTGGGATTATGGCACCAGAAGGGTCTGAATGTTTTACTGGCATATGATGCTTATTGCCAAACCACTTTCCATGTAGGAACAATCGAGACAGAGGGCCACCAGCACGCACTGGTGTGCCAGATGCTGCATGCCCTTGGCACTGCATACTGGTATTAAGAAGTCAGTTTGTTAATCTAGAGGCAAGGCATTGTATGCTATGCAGAAATTTAAATTATGCATGAAGCTAAATATTTCCCCAGATATGTGTCTGCTAGATGGCTCTCCTTGTATGTTTATGTTCTTGGCTCATTTGCTATTCAAGTCTTGGTGTTTCTCTTTGCAGTCTCTGAACATGGTATAATGCAGGCACTGACTGGTGGCTTGCAGAACTAGTGACATACTAGTGACTTTCCTACCTTCTAGACTCTTCCCCAATCTGTTGGTCTCAGTGGCTATTAAGGCAGGACTGGGGAGCAGTCTGCCCAGGTATCTGCAATAAGGGGGCACATTGTCTATAGTCAATTTAAAAATGGTAATAAAGCTAACTAAAAGTCAATCTGATTTTAATTAACATAACATGTGGCAGTGGTAAGACACTTGTCCCCAAGGCACTCCACTCTCTTGGTGAGGCACTACTGACTGTCCTTTTACAAACTACCCATTTTGACCAGCGACTCATGCGAGGGCACAGGGGGCCACCCTGCTGCAGTAGCCTTCTCTGAACACAGGGACTATGTGACGACTGGTTTCTGCCTCACAAGGTCAGGTACAACTGGGAACTTCTTTAATAACGCTGCTCATGGCACAGCTCCCAGCAGTCTTGTGGATCTCGTAAACCTGCGGGTTCCTGAGTCAGCAGGTCTGGGGTGGGACCCATGATGCCACTTCTAACAAGTCCTCACATGATCTAACAGTACTGGTCTGGGACAGCAGGGCAAAGACTAAACCAGGCTGCAGAGGCTGCAGGCCTGCCTCTCAAAGCAGACCTTTGACATTTCCCGCTGTGAACTGAATCAAGGCTTCAGAGTCACAGAACACTCACTATAGTTTGACTGTTACTCTGGCTCCACAACACCCTTTAGTACTGATAATTCCCAGAGGGCCCCTTTCTGGGTCAGAAGATGCTTATGGCCTACTGCATCGACAATTATGGAGAGCACAAGGCCACACTGAGGAAGGTGAGTGGCTCCAGAGACCCCAGCTCTTCTGTCCTGGACAGTCAACCTTGGAGATGCCTCTGATGCTGCACCAAGCATGTCCCAACTAAGCCAGGGCTCTGAAATCCTGTACCCAGACACTCATCCAGGAGCCCGCTGTGTCCCAGCTGTGTCCCAGCTGCTCAAGTAGTCTACAAAGGGCATCTAATGAACAGAGGACTGCCCACCACGCCTGTCCATACACAGGGCTACATGCTCTGTCATATCCAGTAACTGATCCATCACTTCCACTGTGAGGACGTCCCAGGATTGAAGCTAGGAGATCCTCAGGCTATTGTGATCTGCTGCACCCCTCAGACTTGCTCTCCAGTCTCTGTTCAAGACTTAAATACCCTCTTGAGGGGAAGGGGCAGCAGGCCTGAGTTCTCAGAGGTCAGGTTCCATACTGAAACACAAGCAAGGAGGAGGCCGGGAAGCTAGTTGCATGCACTGTTACCCATCTTTTATTACAACTATTTCTGGAATGAAAACCTGGGTTCCAATTGTCAATTTCACCTAGCCCACACCNTCATTATTACCTCACCACAATGCTGGCACTGGAACTAACTACTCTCTGTTCTGCTTCTCCTGTGCCTCTGGCATGTGGCTCAGCAAACTACAGCCTGCCTTTATAATGACCTAGTGTAACATGGATACTTCATCATCCCTTTACCTGCTGCAGAGGCAGAGCTGGGTACTGCAGCAGAGGCCTTCTGAGCCTCTTAAAAGCTGAAAATCTGAAACAACTCCTATCTAGCCTCCACACAAATTGCAGGCCATCCAGAATCATCTCACTCTTCTAGGCTCAGATGGAGGAAACTATGTCAACTCCAATACTCAACACCCAGCACCCTGGGGTCTCCCCCACTTAGGCCCTGCCATTGCATATGGGGTGCTGTGCCTGCCTAATCTCATTGAAAATGGAAACTGGAATGCCATGACCTAGCTCGCTAACGAGTCTGGGTAAGTACTGCATGCCACATTTGGAGCAGTTGCCTGAACCAACTCAGGACCATAGATACAGACTGTTGTCTTCCTGTACTGAGACCTCCTAAGCTTCTAATATTGAAAGGGTACCTGATGCATACTAGAGTGTTCGGTGCTCCCGATAAGTACAGCTCTTCACAGAAAAGAGGAGGGAAAGACAAACAAACCACCATTATTTCCCCTTTCTCTGAGGCTGTATACTCAGGAGGTGGACCAATGACCTGCCTTGGAGCTGAGACAAGGCTAAAAGTCAGCCAGCACTCATGGGACACAGATTCAATCTAGGTAGCCAAGACTTTGGGTTTACCTCAGGCTGTGAGATATTAAGTATATTCAACAAAAACTGTAAATTAGTGTGAACATCAGAAATGAAGAGAATCATGAGTTTATCCTGTATTAAGATGCAAATAAATTCTTGAGAGATGTGGTGTGGGCAGACGCTGAAGCACTCTGAGGTGAGATGCATCCCAAACCTCACCTCTCCCCTCTGCAGCAGTGAGTGCAGCCAGCTATTTAACCACNCTGTCCTCAGGAATGTGGTCCTGACTGCATGAGGTCATGTGTATATTCAGATTCCTTAGGACCTGACAGAAAGGACGGACTCAGCAAGCCAAATCGGTCTACACTGAGTGACTGAGCCAGGCAGGGAAGACCTGGAGCCAACCAGTTAGCCAGAGATAAGTGCACAGTGGACAAGAACTCCTTACCATCAGCACGTGCAGTGTGCATAGAAGCAAGGTCACAAGTGACAGGAAGCCCTCTCCCTTTGCCAGACTTGCACCTATTTCAGGACTTAACCCCTAAGTAAGAAGAAGGGCAGATGAGAATGACAGAGACTGCACCTGGCTGCAATTCACTGGACTGTGCTGAGCTATCTAGTGAATGATCAGAAATCCTTACGTAAGTATTTACTTTTTAAAAAAAGCTTTATTTCACCATCTGTGTTTAAATGACTTATCTAGATTTTTATCTCCAGAGCATGTTCTAAGCTTAGGAGAGCTGACTGCTGACTCTGCAGTGTGATCCAATGATGAACCCCTCCCTTCCCAGTACATTCTGTGTGATGCTTTATTTTGCTTGTTAATGTGACTGGATTGAGAGATGGTAGGTGATTAGTAGAGCCAGGCTCTGGGTGTGTCTGTGCAGGTATTTCTGGAGATGACTGGTGCAGGCAGAACAACCCAGGGAGGAAGACTTGTCCTTAATGTGAGCAGTACCATCCAAGAGGCCGCCGCCCGTCACACAAAAGCCAAGGGAGGAAGCCTTTAATCCTAGCAGCTCTGTCATGACGTCATGATGCCTGGTCTACATAAGTGAACTCCAAGGCAGCCAGGGCTACACAGTAAGACCTATCAAAGAGGGGTAGGGTGGGGTGGAGGGGAGAAGAAGCCAGCAAGCAAGCCAAGTTCCATTGCTCCTGGACAAGTACGGCAGACACCAGACTCTAGCTCCTTCTGCCTTCAACCCACAACTCTCCAGGAGGATTGCAGACCTTCTGCTGTGGACTAGGACTGCATCATTGCTTTCCCAGAGATTTCTGGCTTTGGGAACTGAAGAGCTAGTAGATTCTCTGGCTCAAAGGTACAAAGATGGCAATTAAACCACCTAGGCTCCAATCATGTAAGGCAATTTAATAGCCTCCCTCTTAATTATGACATACTCTATTGGTTCTGTTCTTGTAGAGAAGTCTCATTAATACACTCGGCTACATAGACTTTGGACACTTCTAATGGTGACCCTCCCACCCCTAGGCATCTTAATCCTTCATCAGCAGTCATTACCGGAAGTCTTTGTTCTATAGAACGGATATTGGCTTCCACACCTAGCCCAAACCATTCATGATCTCCTCTAGTTGTAATTCTCAGCTAAATCTACTTAAAACATTCACCATTTCAGAGTAATGGTTCTCTTGCATATGGAAGCTAGAGTTGCCAAAACCTTCCAACAGTAACAACAGAAGAGCAAAAGAATGACATACAGCAGATTCATGACACCAACCTCCTCTTGATTACAGGAAAGGTCATTTTCTGAACATTTCAATTAGTACCACTAAGAGGAAAAATCAAAGCATTCATTTTTACACAATCTGGTACCTTACAGATGTATGTATTTCAGAACAAATGACAAGAACAGAAGCCTCTTACATGTCATAAACTACTGATTATGTGTCCTTGTTAGCACACTTGGCTTCCCGGTGCCTTTTGCCATTAACACATACAACATACACACCTAGTCATACATTTCTTCTTTTGATAGCACATCTGTGATGTGCCTTCCAAATGCCAGACACTGGGCAAAGATGCTACCTGGAACACAAAGTGGTTGGAACCAGCTCCTCTCAGAAAGTGACACTCCAGACCCCGACAGGCATTTGGAAGGCCTGGAGCAGTCCCTACCTGATTTATGGTCTTCTCCATCTGAACCAAGCCCAGGTTGGGTAGTGTGTTCTTTATGAAGTCCACTATGGTTTCCAGGTTCTCATGCTGCAGAATCAAGGGCTTATGGCTTCCCAAAAGACTTAAAGCAACTTTAAATATGACCTCTGATCCCTGAAGAAAGATCATATCTAAGAAGACAGAAACGCAGAGTTAAGTCCTGGCCGGTTCCTGACGAAATGCTGTTCTCTCTTCTCTTCCTTACAACACGGAGTACAAGGTAGGAAATTTAAGCCCAAGTTAGAAATTTTGTTTCCTTTTAAAGAGATTGTTATTTCAGACAGTTGTCAAGACAGTACTGCAAATGATAATAATTAAAAACAACAGATAAATATATAACTTATATTTATCTGTCATAGGTTCAGATAAAGAATTTTCTACTCTGAGAAAACAATTAAATTCAAAAGAACATCAAAAGTTGAGAAAGGTTTTATTAATTTAGGATTTTTTCCATGAATGCTCTAGATTTAAAGGAGTTACCAAAGCATGTTTAAAAAAATAGCTTTTATCTATTTGTATGTGTGTGTGCACGCGTGTGGTGTGTGCACGCATGTGGAGTGTGCACATCTATACACCCATGTGCATTCATAGAGGGCAGAAAAGGGTTATCAAGTGTCCTCCTCTACTCCCTATGTATTCCTTTGAGGAAGGGTCTCTTCCTGAACCCAAGGCTCATGTCTTCCCGTCCAGGCTGGCAGCCAGCATGAGGGATCCTCCTGTCTTGGTCCCACTCAGGGCTGGAGTTACAAGCATGGATGGGATACCCAGCTAGTTACTCTGGGCCTCAGGACTCTGTAACAAGAGCTGGCAACCACTGAGCCATCTCTCCAGCCACTAAAGACGTTTTCAATTAGTAAAGCCAAAGACTCTTGTAGACGGGAAATTATATTCTGAAACAAAATGACGGGTTGAAAAGATGCTTAAAGCTTTTAACAGGCCTACAAAATTGCAAAAGCACACTGAACTTCATCCTAATAATGGAGCCAAGAACCATTCTTCTGTCTGCGGAGTTTCAAGTTGGGTGAGGCTACTCTCCAGTTCTTGCCCGTGTTTTCTCAGGATGGTTGGCAAACCACAGCAATCCCTATACTGAATTCATACAGTAGGATGAGGCAGGCAGGTGGCAAAGGCTGAGCAGCTGTCCCCAAGGTCTCCCCTTTTCTCCAGGAACTGGAGCCAGAATACAATGAGAATTAGTGTCCCGGGGCTAAAACACAGAGAGGAACACTGATTACTGGGTGACTCCACTCAGGCAAGTATGACCTAGTGACTGGAATAAAGCTTAAAAAAAAAA
>LZPO01089324.1:0-10362 GCA_001675575.1 Neotoma lepida
AAGTAATTGGCAAACACAAACTGGACTCCATGGGTGTTTTGTCTTCATACACACACACACACACACATACACACACACACACATACACACACACACAGACAGAGACAGAGACAGAGAGACAAAGACAGAGAGACAGAGAAACAGAGAATATAAGACTAGGTGAGTGGTGAGTGGGAAGAAAGATGGATCTGGGAGCAGAGTTAGGGTGGTAAATATGATAAAAATACATTGTATGAACTTGTCAAAGAACTGATTTTAAAAATTAAAATATCTGATACAGATAATATTCAACATGCACTCTCTGTAAGCAACTTACCCAAATTAAGAAATGAACTAAACATAGAGCTTTCTAAGTCCTGACTAAGAATTCTTTACCTGAAAGCCCTTGGCACATTCCCTCTACTGAAAAAGGTAATGAATCAACAGAATATACAGGATAGCAAAATAAAAAGAATTATTTCACAGGCTTTGTACAAATAGATACCTAGGATTACACTCAGCGTAGCCTGAGAAGCCAGATCAGAAAAGAACAATGTAATGCTAAATTACAAGAAGGAGAATTCTGTAAAGTGAAAATACATCCTTCCAATGTGTGATGTGTTTAATATATTGAGTCACCCTAAAGTTCTCTTGGAGACCTTGGGGAAAAGGGTAATGAAAAGTAAAAAGTAAAGTAAGAAAATGGAAAACAAATCAAGCAGTAGTCCTATGCATTTAAAAGTATATAAGTATTTTTTAGGGAATAAGGGGAGAAATAATTTATTGTAAAAACTGAGGGAAACAGGGATTTCATTTCAGTTAGTTGGGTGTGTATTAGTTATTTTTCTCACTGCTCTGACAAGAAGAATGACCAAAGCAGCCTAAGGAAGTGAGGGTTTATTTTGGTAGACGGTCCACTGTGGCAGAGAAAGCTTGGTGGCAGTTGCATGAGTGTTGTACATTGCTCATGATATAAATGTTTGGAGCAGAGCAACTACAGATATTCTAAATTGTCACTGGTCTTGCATATTTGTTCATTAATATGCCTGAGAGTCACACATATGATTTAAGTGANGCCTTCAGTTCAGTCCTGTCTTAAAATTCATGTGAAATAACTACCAATCTAAGTTATTACAGCAACAAACAGATTCGTGAGTCTTTTTAAAACCACAGATGCAATTTTAAATTCATAAATCATACTTACTATCATTTTAATGTTTCAGTTAGTCAATGGGATATCAAAAAAAGGTTGATTGTGGTGTGTTCCCTTATTTCAAGCTGCTTGGAATCATGTTTGCTAATTGACAGAGGTAAAATCCCAGAGAAAATATAAGTGTTTAAGTTAGACATAATAATTTGCAAAATTTTAATTTACTTTTGTTACAATTTTATTTATTTCCATAATAAGGAACATGTTTCATCATGTTGAGAATACTTTGTTATATTCATAACAAGTTATTCCTCATCCATGCTGATGAATTTATACTCAATTTTAAAGAATAATTAACAACTAAAATTTATAAATGTTATTCAGATATGTATTTGTTATAGTAAAGCAAATTAACCCGCTTCAGCAAAAGAAAAAATAATGATACTAATCTTGCTCATTGAAGTTCAGTGGCAAATATAAATGGAGGAATTATAAAGTATTCTTTCAATTGATTTGTTGCTGTTTGGATCTTGTGGAATGTTTCCCCATAAACAATCCACTTTAATTAATCCATGATCATAAACTCAGATTCTAAATGTATGTATTTTTTTTAAATTCCTGTTGACAAATGGCCCAATTACTTTACAAGTATCAGTTGTATGGATTGTAAAGAAGAAACAATCATTTGTCATGTGGAAAAAAGGTTTGTAAGGTTCTCATATATAGATGCCAAATCTTCTCTTGCCTTATCATTTACTGGGTAACGCCAGCATTGGACTGGTTTAAATGCAAAATCCTAGAAAAGGATGTTTCAATGAAGTACTTGACAGAGGGCAAAATAACCTTAGGCCATTGTCATTTCATCTTTCTTTGTTTTTTCTCCTTCTGTTTTAAAATTTTTCTTCTAGTAATACTACTACTGCAGTGGTAATTTTGAAAGAATTTTTAGGTTGTACACATCCTAAAAATTGTTCCATTCCTTGTAAAAGCACACCTGTTTCTACTGTTACAAGAATTGGTGAGAACAGAACAGAGTGAGCAGCTGTTCTTGAGCATTAGAGGTAATTGTGTAAGAAAATTTTTTATTGTAGACTTTTAAGGAAAGTGAGTCATAATGACTCTCAGTACATTGATTTATCTGAAATAGAATGAAGCATAGGGCACACAGAAGCTCTGTTTATGCAAACTCAACTGTTTTGTATAATAAATACTCATTGTTGTCTACGATGCATTTTAGCTATTGTGTTATTTTTCACTGGGAGTCCACATGAGCAGCCTAAAGTTGGCTTCAGTGGTGATGAACCTAGAGTCTTCCAGACCAGGAAGTTCAGAAGTAGGAGATGTACTTGATTCCTTCTTTCTGTCCTCCTCATAGTTAAGGATGGCTTTTGTCTGTCTGCTGGTCTTCCTATAATCATATTTTTAAACAAAAAAATCTGACGATGACACAGAACCNTTTTTGTTATTTTAAAAATGCAGTGAATTATTATGAAACATTATAGATATTTGTTTCTCCTATTTCTATAAAAATTGATATATGACAGTGACTTTGAGGTTGGAACCCCAAGTGGCTGTTTACTGTACCCTTAAACTCTTTTTACTTATAAAATTGTGGTCCTTTCTGTCAGAAGTGTCACAGGTACTTATCATGAAAGGACAAGTGCTCTGTATCTTCAGCTCAACTAGTGAAGGGCTACATGGCTATTTACTGACTTAGAATAGTTTCAATAATTAATTGGACTAAAGCTGGTACCTATTTCATTGAATTTTAATTATTACATTAATTTCAATTTTCCAAAAGCCTGGAGGAGTACAAATACAATAATCTACAAAGGTAAAGCAGGTTCTTCCCGTGTATTTTCTTGCTTTGGTAGTTTATATCCATATAGGGGATATGGAAGACATGAGTCAATCAAACAAAAAAACATTGTGAATTATTGCCTATACAGAAAGGTTAATGCTAAAGTTTTCCCTCAAAGATGTGTGTTAAAAAAGGTCTGATAAGATTTTTAAAGAGCTGCAATTTCAATGTTCACATCTCTGAGCCCCTGTTGAAAGAATGAGAATAAAGTGCTGTTAGACAAATAGGGTAGATTTCAGAGAGCATGGATTGGCATGAAAGGTGGAAGAGCTGATGCAGCACTCTGGATTATTCCCTGTCATCTTCACATGATGAACTTTCCTTTTAAAATTTAATCTATGAATGGGTGTAATTATAATCATCTCTTAAAGCTGCCATTAGGATTAGATATACATTTAGATAGAAAATTTGCTTTTCTATTGCTATGACAAAACTCTATGACCAAGGTAACCTATAAAGTAAATCATTTAATTTGGAGCTCATCGTTCCAGAGGCTTAGAGTCCATGATTGTCATGGTGGGAACATGACAGCAGGTAGGCAGACATGGCATTGGAGAAGAAGCTGAGAACTTATATTTGATCCACAAACTCATGCAGAGAGAGAACTAATTGGCAATAGTTGTAGTGATCAAAATGCCTCATCTTCCCAAAGTATCAAATACAAATGCACAAAGACAATATTTATTCTTCTCTCATATTGAGCTCTTTGTGATTTTGAGTATATGGAAAATAAGTTAGGTTAAAACCACTTAAATTTCATACCTCCCTATAAAGTATCTTTTCCTAGGAATATTTTCTAGGATAAGAGAAATGGGTGTCAATCCTGTGACTTTTAAGAAAATTTAGAAAGAAAATGCTGCCTGAAATTTTTATACATGTATTTCTTGTATTCTAAATGCATTTGGTCAATTTGAGATGACAAATCTACCTTTTTAATTCTCTAAAATAAGAATCTGCTCCAATAAAGTAGAGATTTGATGATAAAACCATGGAGCTGTTCAAATAATGTTTCTTCTAAATTCAATATCCCCTTAATTCTGCATCCCAGTTCAGAGATAATTGCATGGAGCTGAGACTGAATCATACATATAAATGAGAGGCACAGTTTTTTCCTAATAGTGTCCTTAGGCAACTGAAAAATTCTATGTTATGTACATTTTGGGGCACAGATAACAGTTTTAGGTCTAAAACCAGATTTGTAGCTTTTTTGAATTATTAAAATCCAACTATAATTAGACATTAGTATTGTTAAAAATGTTGCAGATTTCCAAATTCTTTTAACTACGTCTAAATATAGAAATATTTTACAGTCCTAGCAGCTCTCCTCACCTCTACTCTCTCCTAGATATACTCACTCTCTGTTTCCTCTTAAGGAAAGAATAGCCCTCCAAGAGACAAGAGCCAAGCAGGACTAAACAAGATGCTATAAGACAAGGCAAAAGCCCTCATAACAAGATTGGACAAGGCAACCCAATAGGAGGAAAAGAGTCTCAAGAGCAGATGAAAAAATCAGAAACACCTTCTCTCACACTGTTAGGATTTCCACAAAAACACCAAGCTAACAGCCATAACACAAACTGAGAGGACCTGGTGAAGACCCATGCAGGCTCTGGGATTGCTGCTTCAGTCTCTGTGAGCCCATATGATCCCTGCTTAGTTGATTTGGTGGGCCACATTCTCCTGGTGTCCTCCATTCCCTCATTCCTACAATCTTTCTTCCCCCTCTTCCATGGGGTTACCCTAATCTCTGAGGGGAGGGACCCAATGGAGACCTTCAATTTAGACTCTCTCTCTGCAAAATGTCTGGCTGTGGGTCTTTGTACAGGCTCCCATCTTTTGCTGAAGGAAGCCTCTCTGCTGATGACTGAGCAAGGCAAAAATCTATGATTATGGCAAAGTGTCATTAGGAATCGTGTCATCACCTTTTNTTCCCCCAGTCCTGTTTGATTCTACCCTGCCTCTCAGGCTATCCAATCTTTGGTTCTTGGTCATCTAGGCAGCATAGGGCATGTGCTCTCTCTCATGATATGGACCTCAAGTTAAACCAGACATTGGTCGGCCACTCCCACAAGTTCTGCACCACCATTATTACCCCAGCACATCTTTCAGCAGGGACAAATTGTAGGTAGAGAGTTTTTTGGCTGGATTGGTGTCCAGGTTTTTCCTTCCATAAGCCTGAAGAGTACCTTCTCACAACAAACATCTACACATAGAGAGTTTGAGCTGGTGCAAGCATGGAGCCTTCATCCCTACCTTCTAGTCCCTACGTAGTTTATTTTTTAATTAATAGATTTTTTTAATGTTGAGAAATGTGCAAGTAGCACTACCAAATGCCCAAGGAGGCAGAAGAACCACCAGGCTACCTGAGATGTTTTCCAGTCTTCCCCTACAAGTCAACTTGCAACTATAAAGATACAATGCTTAGTGAATGCTAAGGAAGAGTGAGGTTAACTTTTATCTAATTTATCATATGCTATCAGCCAAATGTATTTTAAGTATGGTTCAAATTAGAGAGTTTCCAAAGAAGGAAAAATTGGAAAAACAAAATTATTATTCTTAAATTTTTTTGTGGAATTTTGGGTGATTTTTTTGTGAGAAAATNTNAATGGGATCAAACAAGCCTCTAATCAGAGCACTGGGTTAAGCTGATGGAGGAGGATCACAAGAAAAAGGTCAGCCTGAGATGCATAGGTGCAGAAGTGAGACGCTACCTCAAAATACCAAGAGCTGGGCATTCAGCTAAGTGGCAGAATATTTGCTTACTTTGCTTGAAAGTGATGAGTTTGATTCAAACACTGTGGACAGAAAATCTGGGGCAGGAATTAGAGAAATTTTATATTGTGCTTTCCTCTGGTGAAACAGAAGGGGCTGGAAAGCAAAAAAAAAGGTTTGGTCTCCATTGTTTTGTTTTTATTTGGAGACAGGGTATTGTGTATCATAGACTCACCATGAAGTCACTATTTAGCCAAGGACCTTGAATTCTGATTCTCTGACCTCTACTTCCTAGGTGCTGGGACTATTTGTAGGTGAAACTCAAGACTTCCTACATGCCCAGGGAAATACTCTACCAACTGAGCTACAATCTCAGCCCTGTTATTTTTAAATGTTATTTCATGTAAAAATACATGTAGTGAAAATAATTATACTAGTCAGTTACTTAAGGTGTGATAAAATTATCTATTTTTTGTTTTCTTTNAAAATTCTTTTTGGGATTCAATATTCCTTATGTTCACAACCAACCTATCAACCAACAGGACATACCCAGATGATAAATTCTGTCTATCTTTATCTATGATAGTCATGATATCAATTTTGCATGGGTATATTAAGTGTATAACAAGCAAAAGGAGAGAAACAGACACCAAATAATAGACAAAATCAATAGATAACTAGCAAGGCATCATCAAATCAGGGCTTTGCAACATCCAGCAGACACAGCAGAGAGCCTGATTGAAAGAGCAGACAAAAGTAACATCGGTAAATTTAAAGGCTTACAAAATCCAGCAGAAATTGACTCTANAAGTTAAAAGCATCAGTCAGAGTTCTCGATTGAGTCTTCCTTCCATAGATGAGTTTCTTACTTTCCCTACGTTTTATATGGTAGGATAAACAATAGCAACCTCTATTGGAGATCCCTTATGTCTTTCCAAGGATGCAATGTTTTTAGTACCCTTAGCTGTTTCCTGATATTTCCCTCGTCTCATTACAGAGCTAGGGGACCATCTTGACCCAGAACAAAGGATGGCATCTTTGCTCGCAAAGCCTACTTTCAATGAGCTTAAATAGCATGTCTAATTTATTGATATAATGTATATTTCATCTATTATCTATCTATATATCTATCTGTCTGTCTGTCTGTCTATCACCTACCAATCATATATCTACCCATCACTTCTGTTCACCTACATACATTAAGACAGCTTTAATGTGAGTACCTTTAGATTTTAGAGTTTCACCTCCTGTATTCTTTGAGGGCATACAGCAGGTCTTCTCTCACTTGAAAAGCAAAACTAATTTAATTTTCCAGAAAGCCAGAGAGGACCAAAAGGATATTGAANTGGCATCCTTCCTACTTCCCCTCCAACCCAGAGGATAAGCTGAGGAGTGCAGCCTCATTCAACAGTTGCTATTGTCATTGGAGGAACTGCTGAAAATTGGTTTGCCTTGAGTTCTCTGTATCAGGAGTAAGTGGAAGGTATTTTTTTTCTTCTTCCTCATAAAGAGCTCCTCCAGACAAAACTGAGAGGCTCAAGAGAGCAGTNGCATCTCAAGATGGTCTTCCACTCCTAATAGTCTACTTGAAGGATGTTCTTATGATGGAAGGATCCACTCATTTAATTGAACAAGGTGTTTCTTAACAAGTAAATGTGTTTAATTGATTTTATAAAGCTCCAAATCAGCCTTGTGCCTTATAGCGTGAGTTGGCTAATTCAGATCTCATGCCCTTGATCGGCCTAATGAGATGGGCTGCATTTGGGTAGGGGAGAATAACGAGAAAGAAGGTAACTTCATTCAAGTACTAATGTTTCCTTACTTCAGCAACCTCAAATACTCTAGTGCTCTGCAACGTAAAGGAAACAATAATGTTAAGAGGTAATTTGAGGCCGGGCGGTGGTGGCGCATGCCTTTAATCCCAGCACTCGGGAGAGGCAGGCACATCTCTGTGAGTTTGAGGCCAGCCTGAACTACCAAGTGAGTTCCAGGAAAGGCGCCAAAGCTACACAGAGAAACCCTGCCTCGAAAAACCAAAAAAAAAGAAGAAGAAGAAGTAATTTGAGGAGAGTATTTGAAATCAAGACTACTTCCGCAAAGCTAGGAGTGTTAAATTGTATAAAAAACCAGTAGTGCATGAAGTGTGGTCATTGGATCAGCTGTATGAATGCCACCGGAAAACTCATAAAATAAAAAGTCTTGACCCAGAATCTCTAGGATGGGCTGAGCACTTCATTCCAACAGTACAGTTCAGACTGGGGAAGGATGGTCTACACTGTGAGGGAAGAACTGAGCTCAAACACCTAGTAGAACNTGGGTAACAAAGTGAGGTCATTATTGAGGAAAGTGGATATTTTGCAGGACCAACAGCAAGAGCAAGAGGGCAAAGGAGTGTGAGCTTTTGGTTTTCAATGTGCAGTCTAGCCTGTAATCTGCATCGCCTCTCCTGTGCATCCCCCCATCCACTGCTTCTGCCACACGGTCAGGCTTGGAGCCTGACAATTTCTCACTTTGATTACATGGTCCTTATATATTTTGTTCATAAATCTAAATATTTAACCCAAATTTAAAATTCCTGAATTCATTTAAGCTTTTCAACAGTTTGATACAAAAGATAAAAGTCATTACTGCCTTTTGAGGATTTTCCTCCTCCACCTTCCCTACTGTTTTTTGGTTTTAGGTATTTTGAGACAGGAATTCACTATGTAGTCAAGCTGGCCACACACTCACAATCCTCCTGCCTCAGCCTTGTGAGTGCTGGGATTAAACTCAAGTACCACATGCCTTTACAGCATACATATTATTACATTCTGACTGATATTTCCAAACGTTGGAAAGTTGACCAGGTATGTCTACCCATGAATTCAAAGAGAGAAACACAATTCTACTTCCCATTATGAAGTAAAATAAAGAAAACTATTATCTTCTCAAGCACATGTAATCTGGACCCATTTGTACCAAGCTTTATTTGACAAAAAATAACTTGTAAAACTGAGGCTAGAAGTCGATTGGTATATTTTGAGTGAGGGCACGGTGTGTAGCATTAGGAACCTCGCTATACATGTCCTTTGTTGACCTGCTAGCCCATGCAAATTCATTCATCAGCCAAAAGCCCACCCCTTCTTACCCAGGGTTAAACAAAACACAAAGTCAAACCTGCAGAAAGTAAGAGAGAAGAGTTACCATACAATGCATTCTCCTTCTTGGCAAAGCATGTTGTGCCATTTGGAAGATGCAAAGATTCATCCTAACTTTCCGAACTGGTTTGCCATACACACAGATGTACAGCTGTGAAAATCCCTGTCTGTGCACCATTTTATATCAGTTCTTAGTGAAAGCAGCTACCAACTATTGTACAAACCTAGGTGCCTATGTGTGGGGCTGCTCATGTCAGTGGGGCTACTTCTATTGAAACCTACATGTTTGCAATGCTATGAGGTTTTCTCATGTCCAAGACTCCCACTCTGTGTTCTCCATGTGAAATGAAGAGCCATGTTAGCAGGCTAGATGACTGGAAATGTAGAAAATTTTAATTTATAAAGATAAAAATATATCCTATATTAATAATACTGCATTGTAAAATTGGAGCAGATTCTCTTCTTGTTCATAAGTATTTTACTTCCATTTATTTTTAAAGGCTAATGACATTCTAAAAGATTAATCAGTAAAATGTCTGTTATAAATGTATTTAATGTTTTCTCTGATTAAAGGAATTATTCTAATATACTATGAAATTGGATAAATAATGTGTTAGTTCCAAGAATTGCATGTGACTATGCTATCTGTTAGCTGAAGGCACTGTAACAAGGCTAACAGCTCTATTTGATGTATTAAAACATGATTGCTATAATAGCTTATATTATAATGGCTCCTGTGTTCTTAGCCTTCATGCAAATTCATATAGCCTTTTCCTACATCACAAGAGCTATAAGGGGCAAGCTAAGTCTGTGAATCATGGGAAGGGCTGGTAAGGCATGTAGGAAATATGTGTGTCCAACTATCAGAAGGCCACAAAGACATGTCCAAGTTTCTCTAATGACTTTCGAGATTTCTTGGCCACCAATATTTTCTGTATAATCCTCAATTTTATTTTAAACCACAAGAATATTTGTCTGTTGATAGAAATTTTCAAATCTACCTGCAAGGTCAATGCATGTATTTCTTGGTGCTTGGGCATCTAGTAGTTTTCAAAAGTGTGGTTCCAGACATAATATGGGAAAGCAATATATTTCCTTCTAAGATGCTTGTATTCCATCTTCTCAATCCCATCAAAATAAGATTGCAAAAAAAAGAATCCAGTGGAGAAAACTTGAACATGTTAATGTATAAAACTGTTTCACAAACTATTGATTGAAATTGTAGCCAATTCCAACTTCTTATTATATAATTAATCTATCCCCAGGGCAAGTATTTTGCCAGAGGAAACATTTTATTTCTGCTTACCTCAACACCTTAAGATGTATCACGATCTGTCACTGCCTTGGCTCTTACAATATTTTTAACAAGGTNCATTTCATGTTTCCAAGTCTAACTAGTAACTAGAGGGCAAACTGTCAAATACTTAGTGAAAATGTCACCACGAATTAGAATTTACTGGGTTGATCCTATGCAAATTCTACTCTGGTGTCATGGAAAACCATTTATGTGTTTGCTGGAATCC
>LZPO01089325.1:0-10352 GCA_001675575.1 Neotoma lepida
ACACACACACACACACACACACACACACACACACACACACACACGAGAAAATGTGCCAGCATGTATGCATCACCCAATCAAAAAAAGTACACTGCCTTATTTAACTTTTGCCTCCACTCCCTAGGTGTAAGTCACCAAACTTACTTATAAGGAACAAGCTCCGAGATTAAGTAGGCCATGTCACCTAGACAGTAAGTGGCTGGCCGAGAACCACGCTGTTAAAAGACAGCGCTGCCTCCAGTTTCCTTGGTCACTCTAGGCCTGGTGCTCATATCAACCCACTCCACCTTCTCTCGGCCTTCGTACAGGAACCTACAGTCTGTCTCCTGACAAAGCTGTTTCTCTACTCTCAGGTCGCTTAGGGCATGGAGCTGGAGAACTATGAACAGCCTGTGGTTCTAAGAGAGGACAACCTCCGCCGGCGCCGGAGGATGAAGCCACGCAGTGCAGTAGGCAGCCTGTCCTCCATGGAGCTCATCCCCATTGAGTTCGTACTGCCCACCAGCCAGCGCATCAGCAAGACTCCAGAAACAGCGCTGCTGCATGTGGCTGGCCATGGCAATGTGGAGCAGATGAAAGCCCAGGTGTGGCTGCGTGCACTGGAGACCAGTGTGGCTGCGGAATTCTACCACCGGTTGGGCCCAGACCACTTCCTCCTGCTCTACCAGAAGAAGGGACAGTGGTATGAGATCTATGACAGGTACCAGGTGGTGCAGACCCTAGACTGCCTGCGCTACTGGAAGATGATGCACAAGAGCCCGGGTCAGATCCACGTGGTACAGCGACATGCACCTTCTGAGGAGACCCTAGCTTTCCAGAAGCAGCTTACCTCCCTGATTGGCTATGATGTCACTGACATCAGCAACGTGCACGATGATGAGCTAGAGTTCACTCGCCGCCGTCTGGTCACACCTCGCATGGCAGAGGTGGCTGGCCGTGATGCCAAACTCTATGCTATGCACCCTTGGGTGACATCCAAACCTCTTCCAGACTACCTGTCAAAAAAGATTGCCAACAATTGCATCTTCATCGTCATCCACCGCAGCACCACCAGTCAAACAATCAAGGTCTCCGCAGATGATACTCCTGGAGCCATCCTCCAGAGCTTCTTCACCAAGATGGCCAAGAAGAAGTCCCTAATGAATATCCCAGAAAGTCTAAGTGAGCAGGATTTTGTGCTGCGGGTCTGTGGCCGCGATGAGTACCTGGTGGGTGAAACGCCCCTCAAAAATTTCCAGTGGGTGAGGCAGTGCCTCAAGAACGGAGATGAAATACACCTGGTGCTCGACACACCTCCAAACCCGGCCCTAGATGCGGTGAGGAAGGAAGAATGGCCACTGGTGGATGACTGCACTGGAGTCACTGGCTACCATGAACAGCTGACCATCCATGGCAAAGACCATGAGAGTGTGTTCACAGTGTCTTTGTGGGACTGTGACCGAAAGTTCAGGGTCAAGATCAGAGGCATTGACATCCCTGTCCTGCCCCGGAACACCGACCTCACTGTTTTTGTGGAAGCAAACATTCAGCATGGACAACAAGTCCTTTGCCAAAGGAGAACCAGCCCTAAGCCCTTCACAGAAGAGGTGCTCTGGAATGTGTGGTTGGAATTTGGCATCAAAATCAAAGACTTGCCCAAAGGGGCCCTATTGAACCTCCAGATCTACTGCTGCAAAACGCCAGCACTGTCCAGCAAGGCTTCTGCAGAGATGCCAGGCTCCGAGTCCAAGGGCAAATCCCAGCTTCTCTATTACGTGAACTTACTGTTAATAGACCACCGGTTCCTGCTCCGCCATGGGGACTATGTGCTCCACATGTGGCAGATATCTGGGAAGGCAGAAGAACAAGGCAGTTTCAATGCTGACAAGCTCACATCTGCAACCAATCCTGACAAGGAGAACTCAATGTCCATCTCCATCCTGCTGGACAACTACTGTCACCCAATAGCCCTGCCTAAGCATCAGCCCACCCCTGACCCAGAAGGAGATAGGGTCCGAGCTGAAATGCCCAATCAACTTCGAAAGCAACTGGAGGCTATCATAGCCACAGATCCACTTAATCCCCTCACAGCAGAGGACAAAGAATTGCTCTGGCATTTTAGATATGAAAGTCTGAAGCATCCGAAGGCATACCCTAAGCTATTCAGTTCAGTGAAATGGGGACAGCAAGAAATTGTGGCCAAAACATACCAGCTATTAGCCAGAAGGGAGGTCTGGGATCAAAGTGCTTTGGACGTTGGCTTAACCATGCAGCTCCTGGACTGCAATTTTTCAGATGAAAATGTAAGGGCCATTGCAGTTCAGAAACTGGAAAGCTTGGAGGACGATGATGTTTTACATTACCTTCTCCAGCTGGTACAGGTAGGCGCTGGTGGTGTTAGCAGGAACCACTGTCTCAGAGAACTTATTTGCATGTGCACAGACATCCCCTTCCATAGTCATCCCATAGCCTTGGTTCAGTTTCATGGTCAGTCAGAATAGAGCTGATGAAGCCACATCAAAAAGCAGTAAACACTCCCAAGGACATTTTTTTTAGTGTCTTTGAGGGTTTGCCAGCAAGCATTTGAAAGACATCAGTGCTGTCCTTCACGTTTTAGGAGAATTGCCGCAGTGGGAATCACATTTTCCTCATCAACTATTTTAATGATGACTTGAACTTGTGCAAGCTTCCTTGTGCCAAGGCTCCAAGTGATTTACATTTTTTTTGTGCATTGCGTCATTTGATTCCACCCATAACTATGATGGTGGTCAAATTAGAATTTGGATTTGCATTTTATACATATGGAAATTGAGATACCAGGAGACTATGTATTCAAGACCACATATTTTAAAAAGAAATGGACCAGAATTAGAGGTCTGACTAACCCCAGGCTTAATCATTTTTATATCCACCAAATATCCTGCATGAATCTAGTGGCAAAATAATGCAGACTAGAAAAATTTTAACCTCTGCCCATGTTAATTATAGTTCATAGAAAAACATGTCATATCTGGGTAGAATCTTTTAAAAATTTTTCTTTATTCTTGAGAATTTTATACAGGTATACAATGAAATATGATCATACATATCCCCTAGTTCCCTTTCAAAATATCTTACTGTCCTTATTAATATATCTCCCTCTCAAGTTAATGTCCATTTTTTTCTAATAAGTCAAATGATCATTGTCCACGTGTGCATGGGTGTGAGGTCATCCCCTGGAGCCACATCTTCCAGAAAGCATGACTTTTCCTCTCCTGGCAACTCTCCACTGCCAATAATTCCTCAGTAAGAGGTGAGCCTAGAGATTCTCTATCCCATCTATGACAGAACTTTGGCTGGTTTGATCCTGTGCAGGTCATGTGCAGGTAACACAGTTACTGTGAGTTCATGATGGCTTTGAGACCTGCTCCACAAGAAGAAATGTTATGCTTGGTATTGTAATCCTAGTCAAAAGTCTATGGCTGGGGAAGTCACGCCCTAGGGTAGAACTTGCTATTCTTATTTTGCTAAATGGTTGTGCTGGGCANAATCTTCACAGCTGCATTCTTTAAACAGGCATGGGACTATGTTTCACTCAGTTCCCATGATGCTCCCTGTGGTCCTGGGGGGTCAGCAATATGCCTGCGGTTTAGCTGGGTTGTTAAAGAACTAAGGAGCAACAGTTCTGCTCATGTTAGTAGTTTTCAATTTGTTTTATTACTTGACAAAGGAAAGGAAAGAGAAAGATGAGATAGAAATGGCATTGTACAGCACAGATGTACAACTTCTTTAGTAAGAAGACAGATACTCCAGGTTTGCTGCAGTGCACATGAACATGCACGTGCATGCACACACACACACACACACACACACACACACACACACACACACACAATGTGTTTAATAACAAATTATGACAAAGGCTCTGGGAAAACCAGAGTATTCTGAGTAAATAGGGGGTCAGGTAACACTTAATTTTGATTAATATATCTAGAGAAATTTCTGAGTAGGTAATACTTGATCTGACAATCTTTCATTGTCATTTTCCAAAATATGCTTTGCAGGATTCAAAGATGAATAATGTTTTTCTTGGAAATATTTTGGGTGAAAAATGTCTATTAGTCTTAATATTGGATGTGTGAGCTTAAATTTGAAGAGCAGTGTTCATTTGTGCAGCGATTTGAAACATTTCAGCTCTAACTAAATGACTCACTGTTGGTTAAAANGGTCTCTTGGTTGCGATTTGCATCATTGTTATAGAAGTGAAACATGAAGAAAGACCAGCTCCAGGGTTAGAAACTTCAAATATATTTAAAGTGAGTTCTTTTGACTGAGAAACCACATTCTCAGAATTCAGCTTAAATGCAGCTTCTATGACACCTACTTGACCACACCCAAGAGAAGTACTTTTGAAAGGGGGGGGCTAAGATTGAAACATTGTAAGGTCAGTATTGATCAGATCAAACATGGAACCCAGAGTGAGAACTGTGAACATACCAAGAAGACTTCAGGCTCCAAAATACATGCTAAGGTAGGAATGTCTATGTTCTTTGGGGGAAAAGAATGACCATTCCTATTTATAAAGGAACTATTCTAAAATAGTTATTTTAGGCTTATATACACTACCTACCTTCTAACTTAATATATACATTGATAATTAAATAATATTTGTTGCTTTTAAAACTATTAACTATTTCAAGCTTATTGAAAAATAAGACATGAAAAATAAGCAGGTGCCCACAAAAATTTAGTTTACTTTTTCCATTTTATTGGTTATCTTTCTTCAATTATAGAGCTGTCATTCCCCTTGTCAATATCCAACCCAGAACCAACACTGTGAAAACAAACACTAACAATGAGGATCAAGCTCTGCCTGAGGGATACCTGAGGGATACAATCAAGGATACTTGACACAAATTTCTGTACCAGAGCATGGCAGGGGATGGGCTGCTTTTACCTACAGTAGGAAGGGGGAGTTGCCCAAAAGGGAGACTCCAGGGCTTTAGGACCTTCACACTTGGTACTTCTTCCCATCTCATGTTCTTCTCTTGGGTGTTGTACTGCCACTGTCCATCTGCTTTGTAACAAGCTCTCTTACTTCTACTCTAAAAAATTATTGTAGCCCTGTCTACCTCTCCCCTCCCAATAACCCAATTCATTCTAACTTGGAAGAAAAGCCTTTGGAACTTCAGTTCTGCCATTACCCTCACCATAGCACTGAGCATCAGGAGTCCTTCAGCCTGTTCAATCCTCTTCTATTCTAGGATGCTAAACAAGTGCCCCTCCTCCCTATCCTCAGTGTCCACTAAGCAGGGGACTGGATGTGAGTGGTTGGGGAGATTCTCATCACCTTAGCTGGAAAGACCCATTCACCTGGAACCATGCTTTTTCTCCATTTCCTTTCTCCTGACTGACCGCCACAGCATATAAGCCTTCAAATGCCAATGTGCTCTTCCTTTAGGCTGTGAAATTTGAACCATACCATGACAGTGCTCTGGCCAGATTCCTGCTGAAACGTGGCTTGAGAGTAAGTATTTCCACTTTGATAGCAGCATGATAATTTAGGCTACCAGGAATTGCCTGATAAACCTACAGCATTAGTCATTATGATCTCAACCATCTTGTACCCATCTCAGAACAAAAGAATTGGTCACTTCTTGTTCTGGTTCTTGCGAAGTGAGATAGCCCAGTCCAGACACTATCAGCAGAGGTTCGCTGTGATCCTGGAAGCATACCTGAGGGGCTGTGGCATGGCCATGCTGCAGGACTTCACACAGCAGGTCCAAGTGATCGAGATGTTACAAAAAGTCACCATTGATATCAAATCTCTCTCTGCTGAGAAGTACGACGTCAGTTCCCAAGGTACAGTGGCTGCATTTTCTCAGTTCTCTTTCTAAGTGTCATGATTGCTATGATTCTTCTTTCTGGAATTCAAGTTGTATTTTGCTAAAGAAGGCCAGGAAAACATTTTTTTTGGTCTCTTGTCTGCATGAAGTAAGCANATTTAAAGCTCTCCTACAATATGTGATGTTTTAAGACCATAAATTCATATGTTCTTAAAAATGAAGCTGTACATATGAAATTTGGAGAAATTGAAGAACCATGTTTGGATGGAAGATGTAATTTTCAATAACAGTTTGACATATGAAAAATTATTTCCAAATCCTCTCCTTTGCCCATCTTTGAATACATTCATGCTGATTTCAAATTGTCAGAATATTGAGAGGTTAGGTTGATTTTAAATTTTATCACATATCTATGTTTGTATCTCAGAATAATACATATATGTAAATGTATTTCACCTTCTCACACACACACACACATACACACACACACACATTCACACACCCCTCCTCTGTAGCCATTTCCAATAGCCTGCCTCTGCTCTAGAGAAATTAATCACTCCTGTAAGGTTTTGATTGATATCATATGAAATTGTTATCATTGTATTGACACATCTTTCTGGCATAATTAACTGTATGAAGTTTGAACCTAGAAAATATCATTTACTTACTTAATAAGCATGGACCCAGCACTATAGCTTAAAATAGACACTAACATCCCTGCCCAGTGATTTAAGCTTTTGAATATTTTAAATTTCTAACCTTCAATTTTGATTGTTTTCTAGTACATTGATCATGCTACTCTCCAAAACTACTAGTGGTAGTAATAACAATCTTACATTTGGACTGGACTCCTCCTGTTATACAGGCAGTAATCTGTACTCTGTGTGTTGTGCCTTGAGAATTTTGAGGTTGCCACATCTTTTGTACATAACCTAACTTCCTCTTTTGAGAAGAATTTACAGAACTCTAACCCAACTCTATTTTACAGTGTTCTAACGTCTACTCTGAAAACCAGACGGCCGTTGAAAGTCTGAGGCTGGAAAGACAGGGGCAATGTTTTCCCACTTATGTTCACATATATCCTCTGCCTGTGAAGGGACATTTCCAGTTAAGCTGGTCACTGTAATCCTGACTTACTTGGTCCACAAAGGCAGAGTTCTATAGCCCTTTTCCTATTTCTACTTTCCAAACCAAGTACATAGAAAACTAAGGAATTGGGACCTCGCGTTACGTTGAGATAGTAGACGGGACTGATGTCTTGTGCTCACTTAACTCCTTTATGCTTTTGACAATTGCAGTTATTTCACAGCTTAAGCACAAGCTTGAAACCCTGCAGAATTCCGGTCTCCCCAAGAGCTTTAGAGTCCCCTATGACCCTGGACTGAAAGCAGGTACCCTGGTGGTAGGTATCAGCAGGATGTCTCTGTATATCCCTTATGTCTTGCCAGTGTCTCGCATGCATGCTTTCCAGAGTCAGGGCCTTCACAATGGATCTTCTGAAGACACAGGAAACTAGCATATTCTTTACATAAACAGTTGNCTGTAGTGTGAATTCAGTGAGTTCTCGCACATAAGTGCTTCTGTACAATCACCAGCAAAATCAAGATACTCAACATTCTAAAAATGTTACAGAAATTCTTCAAGTCAGTATCAGCTGACCATATTGTAGGTGGGCCTATGCCTTGCACTTTGATCTCTTCTACTGATCTAAGTGTCTGTGTGCACATCAGTACCACACACTGTAGTAGCAAACTACTTTGTATGCTTATAAGAATCTTACAGCAGTTTATCTCCACTAATCCACCTCTTCTGCATGTATTATAAACCTCATAATATATTATTTTTGCTTTAAACAAAAATATATATATAGCTAAATGATTAAGCCATTTTAAACATTTACCCACATATTGTCATGTTGGATACTTTCTCAATACCACTTTTCTTGGATCTTTAACAATTTATTCTACAAGCTGTTGGCAATACATTCTTTCAGAACCAACTTAGCTGAAAATGTTATTTTTTGAGCACTTTGCTTTTTGAGCAATATTTTCACTAGACAGAGAAACCTGACTTACCATTTTTCTCTTGCCGTACCATTTTCTTCTGACTTGCCTATGTCCTGATGAGAATACTCTGGCTTTGTCTTTGATGTTCTGTTTATAATACATCCTTTCCCCTCTGTTTCTTTTCAGATTTCTTTCCTCCCTGGTTTTCAGTGGGTTGATTACGATGTGTGTTGGCACAGATTTGTTGTATAAAGTGCCAGGCTATGTTGCTCCTTGGACTTGTGGACATCTGTTCTATCACACTTGGAAATTGTTCAACTATTATTATTTTCTGTCACCTTCTTCTGTCCTCTCTTTGAGACTTCAGTTACTAACTATACTCTAGACTGCTAGGCCATAAGCTCAGCATGGGTGCCTTTTCTCCATATTTTAACCAAGAAACAGCCTCCAACAGTCAGCTGAGGCAGATGCAAGGATACCTTCATCTATCTTCTTTGCTCAGGGGCCACAGAGTTCCACTGACTGTCATCTAATGTCTGACAAGAGTTGTTCATGTGTTTTTCCTGGTCCAGTTGCTCATAGGACAGAAATGCTTGTAGCAGTTAACCTCATGAAAAGAAGGGGAAACACTTCCTTCAGATCTCTAAATTTATAAACAGTTATTAGTAAAGTGGCATCATAGCAAAAGCATATACAATCCACTGTCACTGTTTAGATATCAGTAGAAATTATAATTATAATATATTAATATAGCTTTCCAACTGTTTGCTTTAAAAATCATATTTTTATTTCTTTAATTTATTTTATGTATATGAGTATTTTGCCTCCCTGCCATTTACATGCAGTGCCCGAGGAGACTACAAGAGAGTGGTGGATCCCCTGGAATTGGAATTACAGGCTGTTGTGAGCTGTCCTGTGTGGGTGCTGGGAACCAATCCCACCCAGGTCCTCTGCAAGAGTAGTGTTCTTAACTGCTGAGCCATCTTTCCAGGCCCCTAAATTATATTTTTGACTTGTGGTGCAGTCACTTTTGGCTAAAACTCAGAAAAGGTTTGGGTTTGGTTTTAGACTGCTGTCACAGTGCTTTGTTTAGATATGGGAGTGGGAAGGACTGAGCTAGAAGTCCTGTGCCCAAGTGCCAGATTTCCCATATGTTTCTGTTAAATCTCCCTCAGTTAGATTTGACCTACGTCTGATTCTTGAGTAATAATATTTCAGACACTGTGGTAGCTCTAGAACTCCTTTTTCAAATTAAATCTCAGGAAGAGAATGCAGAAACAGATACTAACATAAGTACTCTGAGCTTAATGGCACTGTGGGAGTACCAGTGTCCTGTGGGAAGTAGGGGGAAGGTGGTGCCTGCTGCACCCATGGACTTTCCACAGACCCTTAGAGTTCCTTGGGTACAGTCTGAGAGCCATTGTTTGAAAGATTGTGGATTTTCTCACACATAGGTAGCATTTTCTGATTAGATAAGAATACCTTCTGTATTTTTATCCAAATATTGAGAATCATTTTCTAATCAGGACTTTGCCCTGTTAGATGCTCTGCAAGAGAATCAGCGCCTCCTCAGTGTGTATTCATTGTATGTGATATTATGACCACTTCCTTGCAGATTGAAAAATGTAAAGTGATGGCCTCTAAGAAAAAGCCCCTGTGGCTTGAGTTTAAATGTGCTGATCCTACAGTCCTATCCAATGAAACCATTGGAATCATCTTTAAACACGGCGATGACCTTCGACAAGACATGTTGATCTTACAGGTAGGCTGATGTGAAAGAACTGGGTGTTTTGCAATTATCTGAAGAAAGAATTCTGTATTTGTCTGAAACATGCCTTCCTTTCTGTTTTTTTCCTATATGATAAACAGCAATCAAATGGTACTAAATAGAGAAGTTTTACTTGGTGAACNTAGCTATGGATTATTAGACATACCATCTAACGAGCACCATAGTTCTCTCCATCCTTTCAAAGATGGATATTCAACATTCTCTAGCAGCCAGATACACTTGCCTCACCTAAGCTCTTTAAGCACTCCATTCTGTGCATGGTGGCGTAACCTATGGGATGACTTGTCTACAGTACCCAGTTTATCCCTGTTCACAGACATACCAGCTCACCAGTAGGCATACTCCTTAAATACATCCCCTTTGGTACTGATACACAAGCACAAGAATGATTTATATGAAGGAGAATATGATGAGCAGGTAGATGATAGAGTGAACACACAGATGAATGATGAGCAGAGAAAGTGAATGGTGAAGGTATCAACACCCATCATTTTTAGATCTTTTTTTTAAACATTTCTGTGTAGACTTTAGTTTCACAAGTCTATAAAACTATGCTCTCCAGCTTCTAGTGCCTCATCATGGAAGAAGTAAAAATTTCTAAAACCTGAAATGATTTACCTAGAATAGACAAAGCGTACTAAGGCAGGCTATTTAAAAACAATGTTTTCAATTTTCCTTAAGATTCTATTTGGGTTTATTTCTAATATAGTACTCAGCTTTCTTTTCAAGAATAGGTTGTTTTATTGTTGTTGT
>LZPO01089327.1:0-10333 GCA_001675575.1 Neotoma lepida
TTGAGACAGGGTCTCACATGTAGCTCAGGCTGACCTGGAACTGGCTATGCAGACTAGACTGGCTTTGAACTCACAGAGATCTGTCTCCCTCTGCCTCCTAAGTGCTGGGATTAAAGGTGAACACCACTAGGATCAGCCATATGTTTTTATTTCTTACTCTTAGACCCATCAGAATGGAGAAACCCCAAATGGCATCAGAGCTTGTTCTCCAGAGGCACAGCCCACTGTCCTGAAGTGATGCATGGCCAGCTCTGGAAGAGGGGCTGGGTGGACATCAGAAGGCTGAGGACAGAAGCACAGTGTTGAGTGTACAGTACTGTCTCCTCATGAGCCTGTTTGTCATGTGTGGGGCTTTTGAAACTACTTATGAGTATAAGAGAACATAACCCAGAAATTGTATATTGTAGGAACCAGGTTTCTCACTGTTGGAGAAAGGCGTTAAAAATGAGGAAAGGGCGACTGGCAGAAACCTTGCAGTGGTTAGCTTGGGACCTCAGGGTCAGTACTAACTTGATGTAAACAAATACTTAAAAAAAAATGGAAAACAAAAAAAAATGGAAAACAAGTCAGGAAAGCATGCGCTCCAGTGGACAGAGGCGAGTAAATAAGCCAGAGTAAGTTGATAACATTGGATTATTAGCATACTGCGAGGAAGAAAGACATATTCACCTGTCTCCATTAATGCTAGTGACCAAATGCAGAAATGAGGGCTCCTCTGCACTGAATTCGAGCTAACATGTAGAAGAGAAGGAAGCCAAGTGCCACCATCAAGCAGACCCCCACAATGGCAACAGTTGCAGATGGACCCCCTTGATGAATCTGGGACCCAGAAGATGTGACCTGCTATTTGTCCTCTCAAATAACTGATATTTAGGTCTTGCAAGGCTCTTTTTCATTTTATGTAAGTCCTTGCCATAAAATTGTCTGTGATGCTATCCTGTTTGTCCTTTTACTGTTTATGTGGTCTGTAGTTCATCCCCTCTTCTTGATAGTGTGAATTTTCAGTTTTCATCATCAATTTGGCTAAAGCTTTGCCAATCACATTCATTTTCCCCTCTCTCCCTTCTGTGTTCCTGATAGGGGCTCACTGAATAGTGAGCTTGAGTTGGCCGTCTTCCTTCTTCTCCTGAGTGTCCGGGTCACAGGTGTGCTCCGCTGTGCTTGGCCTTACTTTTGCTTTTTTTCATTGAGTTGATTTCTACTCTTTGCTGTTGTCTTTTTGTTGTTTATTTGGAGTTTAGTTTGTCCTTTCTAATTTCTAAGTGAAGCCTACCATCACTGACTCAAGACTCTTTTCTAACACAGGGATGCAGTGCTGAGAATCCCCCCTGGGCATATCCTATTTTCATGTCTTGTGTTTCCATTTTCATTCATTGCAAAGTGCCTTGCAGTTTCTTCATTCGGGAAGTGTTTTGTTTTTGACTTTGAGACTGGGTTCCATGTAGCCCAGCCCACTCCCAGATTCTGTAGTTGAGGATGACCTTCAGCTGCTGAGTCTCCTGCCTCCACTTTCCAAATGCTGCGATTACAGGTGTGTGGGGAACTGAAATGTGTCATGTAGTTTGCAAACGTTTTGGGATTTTAAGATATCTTTCTGTTGTTACTGATTTTTAAATTCATTCCATTAGTAAAATAAGTTTAGTCCAGGCGGTGGTGGTGCACGCCTTTAATCCCAGCACTCGGGAGGCAGAGGCAGGCGGATCTCATGAGTTCGGGGCCAGCCCGGGCTACCGAGTGAGTTCCAGGACAGGCGCAAAGCTACAGAGAAACCCTGTCTCGAAAAACAACAACAACAAAAAGTTTATTTATGTGGCTTGAGTCCTTTTAAACCTAATGGTACTTGTTTTATGGACCTAAAGGTGTTCTGTCTCAGTGCCTGCTCTGTATGTTAAAAGACAGTGGAGACAGTGCACCCCACTGCTTTTGTACAGTGTTGTGTAAATGTCACTGAGTCAGTCACCTTGAGGTGTGTGTATGTATTCTAGTATCCTGCTAGTTTTTTCTCTGCTGTTGCAACAGTCCCTGAGAACAAGCATTGAGATCCTCAGCTGTAATGATAGACGTGTCATTTCCTTCATGCTTTTCTTAGTCTTGCTTCTGGTGTAAAGTGCTTTTCATTTACTGTTCAGCTTACTGCTCCTTCTGCCATTAGGAACTGGGCCTCTGCAGCCTGTGTGATAACTTGACCTAATGTTTATTTTGTCTGATGCTAATGTCTCCTTCCCAGCTTGCTCTTGGTTAGTGTTTGTGTATTAGTTACTTTTGTCATTGTTGTGACCAAGTATTTGAGAGATCCAAGGGAGAGGAGATGGATGTTGGCTTCTGATTTCAGAGGGTTCAGTTGATCAGTGAGGAGGGCGTGGTAGAGCACAGCAGGTCCAGTCATGGTGGGCTAGGAAGCAGAGGATCTGTGTCATTCTCTGGGTCTCTCAGTCTATGAGATGGTGCTTCCTTTACTCAAGATGGCACTTAGTTCTCAGTTCCTCCTTCTAGAAGGGCCCTCACAGACACACACACAGGGGTTCCTCATCATCTCTTGGGGGATTCTAAGTGGAGTCTGTTGGACAGTGGTGCTTAACCTGCGCGGTTGTGTGATAGCACTTTTCCCGTTGACATCATAGTCAAGTTCAGCTCTGTGAAGGAATGTATTGTGTAGTGTTGTCATCATTGCCATTGTGTAAATATTACACAGGCTAAGATGACTACAGTGTCACATGGTGATCCTTTTTAATGTGACCACTGCTGTATTTGCTATATGTAGTCTTATTTGTTGATTTGAATGTCATTATGTGGCATGTGCCCTACTGAAAATGTGTTCTTGTAGGTAGCACATTGCTGGGCTTCTGTTGCTTGGGGAACACTGATGTTACATAAATTGAATGACCTGTCTCTAGACCATTCCCAGTCCTACCTCATGGTGGTTCTTTCTATCTGGTACCAAAAAATTACTTTTATCCAGTACAAAAAAATTACTCTTTATTTTTAATACACCTGACAAGCTCTCCCCCTTAGTGGAGTGTCTGGACAATTTGATGAGGTCACAGATACAGGTGAGAGTGGGCTTAGTTGTCCTTGATTCTCAAACTCAGAAACATTTTCTCTTTATCCTCCTCTTTAAATTGTTGTCACTGTTTTTAAATCTTAAAATTCTGCATTTATTAGACTTTTTTGTTAGGACTATTTAGTGTCTTTTTAAAATTGTGATAAGTTTTCATTATGCATTTTTGTAGTATATTGGTTATGAACCTCATTCTTCTTCTAAGCACTGGTATTTCTAGTGTTCAGTTTTGCCAAATATGAATCCTGCCAGAACATATGTATTGTATCCCAACAAAAACTCTTGGGTTCTATTAGAAGGGGCTCATCTCCATCAGTGGTGCTTAAGAGAGCTTGGGTGGGAGCTGTAACCTGGGAAACTGACTTATCCTGTCGGAAGGGCAAGGTGGGCTTAGGTGGTGCTCTGGCCTGGAGTGGTTGTTCTTTGAGGATAAACCACAGTCCCCATCTGGGGCCCATCAACAAGGTGTTCCAGAATACCTAAGAACATACCTGAGAACATGATTCCTGTCTTAGTCAGGAAAAAGCTTTTTGGAAGTTTGGTTAGACATGGCTCAAGAAATGAGAGCTTGTGGGGTGGGGATGGGGTGATTAGGAAGAGGATCAGGCCAAATGAAGGTACGCAAGGGAAGTAGTGGAGAACAATGTTCAAAGCTTACTTAAATGGCATCATGACCACAATGAAGAAAGCTGATTCTGTGGAAGATCTCAGCAGTCATGTGCAGAATGTACCAGAGAGGCCGCCTGGGAATGCAGAATAAACAACAGATGTGTCTGAGGCAAGAGGGGTGGGATCTGTGGAGAGTCCAGCAGCACTATAGAATCTCTCAAGAAGCCAGAATGAGTTGAATAAAAATAACCAAGGGTGACTGAGCATTTTCCAGAGCAGGAAGATGGAAATGTATTGGGTCTTGCTGTGAGCAAAACGAATCAAGAGACACTTAGCGGTACACCGTCTGACAACATTTTTAAATTTCCAGACTAAAGAAAAGACATGGTAGCATGTAGGCAGAAGAAAATGACATCAGCAGTACCCAGCCCTACAAGTTATGTAGACAGGAACTCTGGGGCATCTGGCCTTAGGATATTCCATGGTGCCAAGGGAACAGTGGTGCAGAATGGATGCAGAATTGCCCACAGTCACAGGGTTTGCAGAATTGTGCCGCCCGCCTCCCTTTAAAAAGTGATATCCTGACTGAGGAGTAAAAGTTCTAAACCTGTGGATAAAAGTCATGGTGCTATTGGGTGTAGATCAGGTGTCATAAAGATAAGGGACACATAGTTGTAGGCAATAGTGTAAAACTGGAAACCACCTTGAATAGCCCGCATTTAGAGACAGTCCTTGACATGATGGGCTGATGAGCTGCAAGCAGCTGGGGAAAATACTTGCTTAATGAAAGGATCCATAGGCTGGACATGATATTGAATGCTTTTAATTCTAGCATTTGAGAGGCAGAGGAAGGCCAGTCTCCTTGAGTTCAGGGCCAGCCTGATCTATATAATGAGATACTCTCAAAAAACAAAAGGATTTGTCACATTCTTAAAAAAAATAGATGCAGACAGATGCCTCAGTAGGTATTGGAGCCAGAATCAGTCAGGTAGTCTTGGGTTAACATTCATTGGCTTGTCTCTGAAGTGACTGGGTTGTGGAAAAGTCTGGTCAGGAGGAGAATCTACTAAATCCAGGGCTTTTGACAGTGCCCTAAAACCTGTGGTTTTTTCAAACCTTCCTAAGTGTTTACCAAGTGGTGTAGAGTGACCTGGGAAAATGGCAACTGGGGACTAGGATGCTCTCTGGGCAGTGGTTCCTATGGGCAAAAGGCTGAGAAAGATAAGTCCAGCAGGAAGGGGCTGAGTGTGGATGTTAACTAGCACCTGCCTCTTGGGAGGGTCTACCCTAGGTACCCTGCAGATACTCTCTGCCTGTCCATGTATTCCTTATAAACCTGGGAAAATGTAGTTATAAAGATGGGCACATGGGAGATAACTATGGAATTTGAACTAAATTTTATGGTAGCAGCTACGTGCAGAGAAGTCTGGATAGGCGCTTGTCAATGGAAAGGCAAGGTGGGACAGTGGCATTTTCCTTGTGCAGCTTGAAATATATCTGTATCAGTGTAAAGTTCTATACTACTTCCTCCCAAAAGCCTGATGGTGGGGAAGTTTCTGGAAGGGTGGTTGGATATCTCTAGATAAGACTTTCAGCTGAGGTTGATTTTGGCCCCCCTGAGACATTTTTGGTTGTCATAATTGGCTGATGCTACTGGCATCTGGTGGGCGGAGGTCAGGGATACTGCTGGGTTTTTGTCATGAGTATAACAGCTCCACAGCCCAACCAACTGTGTAGCTGTTCTATGATGTCAGCAGTGCAGTGGTGATGAGGAACATTGCTCACCAATGTGTTTTGCTCACATGTGATTTTTTGACAAACCTCAGTGGTTCATGCTGATAGAAATGGTTTAGCGTGAATTGCTTTTTCCAATTCCTGGGTTTATAAACAAAGAAAAGAAAAACCTGTTTCCTTAGTTAGGTGGTGTTTTCCAGATTCAGTGTTATACATCCGAACTGAGGGCTCCTTTCTTCTCTGACCATGCAGGTTCATCTCTGCAAGGCCAGGTGACAACTTCTGCTCTTCTTGTGGATTACTTGGTTTACAAGACCCTGCCAGTGAGACTTCAAGTTTACGCAGCTGGGACCCGAGCCTCCTCGGTTTTATACTTGCATGTGCTGGTGGAAGTTTGGAGCTGGTTGGAGCTACTCTTTACGTGGACATTTTGAGCCATTTTGAACTTAAGGCGCTGACACTGCTAGCAATGAGCTCCCAAAGCCATCCAGGTAAGGCCTGCATCTTTGGTTCCTAGTGCTCCTCTTTACAGATGTGCTGCTGCTGCCACTGCAGCCTGCTTGTTCTGTTTCAGAGTTTGCTTTCTTGTGGCAGTCCTGTTGGTTTGCAGCATCATCAAGGCTCAGTAACTGGGGGTTCTTGTCTTTGGCTTCAAGGGGCTGTTGTAGACCTCCTGGAGATTCAAAGGATGCCCTGGCTTTGCATGTCTACTCCAATAGAAGTTAGTTTCCTTGATGCCAGGAAAAAGAATTGTGTTAGAGTAGGTGATGAATAAATACCAGCAGGTAACTTGAAGAGTGAGATTCTTGTTGGGGCAAGTGAGGGACAGTGCTGCTGTCACCCTAGGTAGGATGAAGCCTTGGTTCCACACAGCCAATCCAGTGTCTTAGTTTGCTTTCTTTGGTGCCATATTAAACATTTCATAAGCCTTTCTGATTCTCAATAGCCTTAGATGCATGTGGGAATGCTGGGACAAAGGACTAGTTTAAGGTCAAGGAGCTGGAAGGGCAGAACAGTATTAGAAACTGCATGCTTGGGCCTTAACAAAAACATACGGGACTTGGACTTAGAAAGTAGCAAAGCATGAACCATGATAAATGTAGAGAGCCCTGCCTGACCTCCTGCAGAACTTTCAGCTGCCTTTGGCTACTTCTAGTGCATTGTATAGTCTCTAGAGCTCTAGGTGTCAGTATCTGTCCTGGGTGCACACAGGAGGCTGGACAGATGATAGGATGGATGCTTGAGGCTCTGTCAGCCTGCCTCTGAGCCTGCTCCATTGGGTAGAAGCAGAGCTTAGGGTCTAGACCCTTTCCTCCAGGGTTGCTGGGAGCAGAATGGTTACACATACTTCTCTAGGGCATCATTGCTTTGTCTGAGAACTTCAGAGGGCAGGGTTCCAGGCTTTATTTAGGTAGGAGGGTTTTATTGATTCAGTTGTTCATGTATTGATTGTTCTAAAGAAATGGTTTATGGTGATTGTAGGAAAAAGTTAAGCTGTGTAGACTGAAATGTGTACAGTAGATATTGGTATGTAGGTAAGCCACCTGCTCTGCAGTGAGATGGAGGTGTATCTCTTCCCTGTGTGTGAACATGAAATAGTGTGTTAGATATTTTTACATGTTAGTGTATTGTGAATATCCTTAATGTCAGTGTGCACATAAACCTAACATTCTTCTGATAGTTTGTCTTTATATGGTTATGGCAGTGTTCACGGTAGCTCCAAGTTGACATCACACAATTACTATGAATATATTATGTACAGTACCATAAGTGTCTCTACTGGATAACTTCTGAAAAGCTGAAGCTGGGTCAGCAGACACACAAGTTTAAAGTATCTCAAGGATGACTGAAATTGCTCCAGAGTGTTGGCGAACTGAACTTCCTAATTGCGGTGTGTAAGGAGGCGTAGTTTCCTACCTTCGCCACTCTGGCACTGGGCAGATTAAGTCTGGTTTATTTCTGCTAGCATGCTGGAGAAAATGACTATGTTTTCTTTGCCGTTTAAATGGGGTACATACTATGTGACCTGATACAGATACAATCAGATCTTGTACACACTACCCAGGCATTTGAGAAAAAGTATGCTCTTGTTACTACGTTGTTGATTTAAAGAAGGTTGCAAGTATATCTTAGTACTGTGTTTAAAATTTTCTCATACATATGCATGACCTAGTTATGTACAAGAATATTTGTACATTCTCCCTAAATGTTACCTATATCCTATTAACTCAATTGAATTTTTAAGCCAGAATGGCCTCTATTCTTTGTCTTTTTGATTTCTGAGAAAAGTAAAATGTTGTATTGTAGTTACAATTTTGGTATAGTCGTTTAACATTATTAATCATTTTTCTCTATATATTTCAGTGCTTTTCCCCAGCACTTAATTAAAAATTAATGACTATTCTTTTGATTAATGAGCTCTCTTACCAGAGTACAGTGTTTATTTTGTTCTGTAAAATACTCGCCTGTTTTTGGCTAATGGATCTTGCCCCATCTACTTACCTCTGACTTTTCCCAGCCACCTTCTTTAAGCCTTAGCCCTGTAAATGGGGTCAGCTGGATTCTGGCTTTCTCCCTCAGAGAGTCTTTGCCCTTTGTATGGGAAATTTTACCCATCGTTGTTCATTCCTCCCTCCCTCCCTCCCTTTGTTGAGGATCAAATTTGGGGCCTCTTGCACACCAGGCAAGTGCTCAACCACTGAGATGCCCCTCTGCCTGTTTATCTATCCTTGGACTTCTAGGTGGCTCTTGCCCATGTGTCAAGTTGTGTGTGCCTCTGTGTCTTCTTGCAGTGGGTCAGATAGCGTTGCCTTGTGCTGAGACCATTCTTTTCCTCAGAATGCTTGCATATCTGTGGCTGGGCTGTTTGTTCAGGGCTTGGAGCTTGCTGAGACTCCTGCCTCTCCAGGCCACTGGTCTTCTGCAGATTGTTTTCTGCAGCCATCTAACAGGTGCCCTCCACATGGCACATCACAGCCCTGAATGGCCAAGAAGGGAGCTGGCTCTGTGCCTAGGCCATAGGTCCTTACTGGTGACACATACTTGCCTCTTGGCCCTGTAGTTTCAGGTGAGTCAGTCTTCTGGGCTTTTCTCATTGTTAGGCATTGCCTTGAATCCTTCTACAGTTTATTCATATCTTGAATTTAGTGGGTTTCAGGAAGACAATTAATAGTCAATTACCTAATTCATTGATTTTTAATATTGGAGAGTTTTTGGGAATTGAGCCTGAAACTTGCACGGGTTAGTTACAGCCTCTTACACAGAGCTCCTCAACCTTTAGTTTGCTGTCTGGAACAGGAAACTTCTGACTATGCTGGGACAAAGCTAGGGAACCAGGATAGTCATGCTGGTCCTTGTCACTGTCTCATAGTTGTCTGTTTTCCTCCTTCTGTGACTCCAGTGTCTTCTCTCTGGTCCCATGCCCTGGCCTGCCTGGCTCACTCCTGCCTGCTCCTGTGTGGCCTGGCATAGTGTTGGTGGCACATTAGGCCCTGGTGGAGTCCTGTGGCCTTTGGGTCCTCTCTCACATTGGCAGTGCAGCTTGGCTTTGGCCTGGTGATGAAGTGGCCTTTTTATTTGCTGTGTATAACTCCTCTCTCCTCTGTTTTCCTTTAAACTCCCTGTGGTGCTGGGTGAGGCCTGCGTTATGATTTTATTGCTGTTCTTTCTGGACTTTGCTAGAGCCAGGCCCTGGCTCTCTGACGTAAAAGCCGGCTAGCTGTTGGGATTTATTGCTCTAAATAACTGTTTCCAGTGCTGTGAGCAGCCTGAGGAAAGGGCTTGGGTTGGTTCAGTTTGTGAAGACTTTGTGGAAAGAGGTTCTGAATGGTGCTGCTGGTCTCATCCTGTACTGAAGCCCTCGCTGTTGGGATATGCCCAGGCAGGCTGTGGTGAACCCAGCCCTTAGACCTCTGACTGTGAGGCAGATCCCCTGTAAATAGTGGTGTGAGGACTGATGTGCCTGAGGTCTGGTGGAAGAACAAGCAGCCATTCTTTATTTCCTGTCCATTTCCCTTCCAATAATTGCTCCTGCCTTTCTGGATGTTAAAGTGCACCTAGATATTGGTAACTGGCTGGCTACTGGGAAACCCAGGCATTGTCACCTGATCACTCGCTCACTCAGTTTTGACACAACCCTGTGTCTACAGTGCATTTGAGCTTCCTTGTTTGAAGGTCTCTGCTTAGAGAAAGTAGGTATCCTCTAGGAGATATCCATGGTGACCTAGCTGATGGCCTCAGATAGGAAGTCAGTCAGGCAGAGCCTGGATCCTTCTTTCTGTTTTCCTATCTCTCCCTAGGTCTTAGTGAAAGGCCTGACTAGTGTCAGGTTACAAATAAAGTAACCACTTTGAGGGAAGCATGTGTAATCCAAGATCAGTGCTTTAATTTGGTCCATTCTGTAGTTTAATAATACTCTTGTTGGTCTGAAACATCACATGGGAGGAGCTGAAGACTGTCAACACAACATAATGACTAGGGTTGTTCTCTGGGTCTCCAGAAAGAGGCCCTCTGTCCTTGGCCTGGGCCGAGCTGAGATCCTGAGATTCTTCCATCTCTGTGCTCTAGTCCTCACTTTTTTGTTGTTTGTTTGTTTTGTTTGTTGTTGTTCTGAAGACAGAGTCTCACTGTGTAGTCCTGATTGGCCTGGAACTCACTATGTAGACCAGGCTGTCCTTGAACTCACAGGGATTCTCTTGTTTATTGCCTCTGAGTGCTGGGATTAAAGGTGCATACTTGGTCCTAGCCTGCACTTGTATGGTCTTGAGTCTTATTTATTTCAACCAGTTTGGCTTCCAAGGTTATTATATAGTAATGAAGAAATTAAATGATTGTGAGCTTGTATCATAAAGGAACATTTTCTTTAACCTGAATGATGCAATGATGAAAATGCCTTTTTCAGTCTTCCAGCACCTGAGAATGATAATGAAGACA
>LZPO01089328.1:0-10325 GCA_001675575.1 Neotoma lepida
ACAGTTTTGGTTTTCATTGACCATGTTTTCAATTGGAAGACTATATAATGCTTTGATATTTAAGCTCTTTATATGTCAAGGATCCATTTGAAATCGTGATAAAACTATGAGTCCCTTTAGTTAAAAATGTGCAATGAGATGAAGGCTCAATAATTGCATATAACTTCAAGGTTCCCATGAACTCAGCAGGGACCCCAAGTTATAAACTGCTGCTGCTTTCTGTTCTGAGTGAGGGGGCTCCAAGTGAAGAGAAGTCAAATAGTAGTTGTGAGGTCTGAAGCATCAGCTGGCAGGTTTATATGGGGCCCAGGGCAAAGCTTTGTTGGATTCGTGGGCTGCACTGGGGGTTGGCCAAGGTTAGGCGATGTTTGGGACAGTGTTTTTCGGTTTCTTCATAAGAAAAGCATTCTGCATGGGTGTTTGTTTTTCCAAGCCGCTAACTTTCAACTCTTGGTTGCCTACGCTACCTCTGATGATTCCCCCCTCCCACCTCTCATGCCTGGAACTTCTTGTTTTTGACAGAATAATCTGTGCATTTTATTAGTTGGCTGGGGTGTGTGCAGAGGAGAATACATGTCAAACATTTCTCCTGAAACTATAATTTTCTCTTAAAGTCACTAACCCCACAATGCTAATTGTGTTTGTTTGTTTTGACTTCATCTGGTTGTTCCNGGTGCAACCTTTCTTCCTTCATGGCAGATAGAGGTTGCTGGGCAATGAAAGGAACTCTATGTTTAAAATCTTTCTTTTGGGGGTGGAAGCGGGAAGACTATTAACAAATGCTGCCTTTTAGATATTAATAGGTAGAACTAGAATTAGAAATAAAGGATTTTTTTCCCCTTTGCTTTGCTGAGCACAGTTGTTCAAGGACAAGTGTGCCATTCTGAGGGGAATTCAGATAAATACAATGGTGCAGTCATCATGAGGAATTATATTTAATTCATACAGTAGTTGCATTGAACCACCCATGCTCACCTCAGCCTTTGGTCCATCTGATGTGGTAACCTCATCATGGGTGAATCTCTCTACAATATTCTCNAAGTCAAAGCTCTTGAGTCTATACATCTGGCATGATTAACTCCCCTGGGGAGTTTCCAAACTGTAGTTACACATCTTTAAGTCTGAGCTCCAAACTGAGGGAAGAATTTTCTCTTCAAAATTTGGAAGGTTATATTTGAATTTAAAGTGGAGGTTTGTAAGCAGTAGTTTTTCATTCCTTTGGGAAAAGCTTTATTTTGCCCATCACCTCTTTCTGGGTTTTTGAGGGTTATATTAAGACTGTGTTGTAGTTACAAAGTCACCATTTATTGAATATCTATTTTGCTAACTCTGTCTGGCACAATCCCAGAAGCTTCTCCACTGTAGCATAATATGTGATTCGCGGTGTTGTCTGCAGATGAAGTCACTAACTCTGGTTTTATTAGCAACTATTCTGTAGGTTAAATAAGGGCACAGTTCAGATCTTCACTGAAGTGTCATTGAATCACCAATGTTGCTGCGGTGTTTGCCTTGGCCATTGAGGAGCATTAGGCGTTTGGAGAGCCCCAGTCCCTATGCTGTGCTCCATTCAGGGCTCTTTCTACTTCTTCATCTCCTCTACTTTGGCACTCCATCCAGTCCACCTTGTACTTTCTCTGTAATGTTTTCACTCTCCAGGCACCGCTGAGGCGGTCTTGATTCTGAGCGGCTACATTTCTTCACTCAATGTGTTGATTGTGTATGAGCATTCAAATGTTACCCCCTCTACTCCTCTTAACAGCTCTATGAGGTAGTCTTTTGTGATCCCCATTTCCCAAATGAGGAAACTAAGCTTAATGAAATGAAGCAGTTTGTCCAGGGTCTCATGCCTTGTGTGGAGAGGAGCCCAGATTTGCTGACAGCTGTGTCTGATTACAAAGATGGTAGACAGCTAGACTTTGACTTGACTCTTCGCTTAGCCTTTTCTCCTTTCATGATCCCACTCAAGTTATTGTAATCCCTACACCTCACTTTCTTCATGGGCAAATGGAGCCAGAAATGATAGCCAGTGATCACTGATAAGAAAGAATATTAATAATCATTGTCAATTATTACCATCAATAATTTAAAAATAATTGTTGAAGTCNTTTGTGTCTTTGGATAACAAATGTACACCCCCCATCTTATTAATATGATATTTAAATCTTAGGTGAGGAGGGACATTATTGTGCAGATAAGCTCCAAAGGCAGGGATCCCTTTCAAAAGCTTGCCGAAAAAACTCTAGCACAGGCTATCACTCTCAAGTACTTCTACAGGAATTAAAGAAAGACATTAGGTAGTGTTGGTTGGCAATGCGTGGTTACCTGTTCTAGAACAGCAAAACCACTTTCACCGTATTACTGAAGACCTTTCTGCAGTGTGCTAGCACCCAGGGGAACACCTTCTATGGGACTCTCCATTTCACACTTGCCTCTACAAAGGATTCTGATGCTATAACTTAGGATTAATCACCTAGGATTAGTTAATTAACCTAGGATTTTGTGTTCAATGTTTCCCCGAGCACTTATTGCAGGGCTTGGACTGCAAGGCACCAGGGAAACAAAATTGAATAATACCTGATTTTTTTTTTAAAGAGATACTTTACCTTCTTCAGCGTACTTATGGTCTAATAAGAGTCAGTGTGTCAGTGATGCCTTGTGCCAAATACAATTAGAGCGGACAGACTAGGGAAGGTACAGGGAGATGGGGGAAAGCAGGACCAGACTCACCCTTCCCATAACACCAGGCTAGAGTGAGGAGGTGTAATTGGAACTGCAGCATGTAAGGAGAAGGCTGGGCATGCAGGCGGTAGGAATCTCCTACCACACAGAATAATGGATGTTTCAAGTCCATTCTTGAGACATGGAGTGGGTAACCTGTATTTACAATTTGTGGAGTTTATGGCATACAATGAAGGGAAGGATCTTTGAAAAAAATTCCCCAACTCAGCACCTGGAGTTTGCAGGTTCTTCTTTTTCCTTAAGCCCTTTCCAAGTACTATTCTCTGTATTTTGGCTTTCTCCACCCCAGCTTCTCTCTCTCTGAGCCGTTTATTTTATGCAGTTAAATACTATTAATATTTTTTAAATGTGCTCATCATGATTTTTAAAGGTTATTCGTGCAGATGTTTCAACTCTGGTTTGCTACATGAAAGGCTCAGAGACATTTTTTAGGTCAAGAGCTTCTAAAACTGAGTTAGTCAAATGTATTTATGAGACATGTAAGAATTTCACCATGCAGTGACCTGGGCAGATGGTCTGTGTTCAAGTCCTGGCCTAGCCACTTAGCTCACTGAGTTTAGTGGAGACCTTTACATCCTTTGGACATTCAGTTTTCCTCATCTTTAAAATGATAGATTACTTTATTTCATAAGTTAGCTCTAAGAATTCAATTAAAGTAGCATACATGAACATGCTTTAAAATTACTAAAAGCTAAATGCCTGTTTAATAGTGTTGTTTTTTGTATAATACCAGACACAAAATGTGGCTTAGAGATTTCGATTCTTAAATGAGGTCATTGCTTGAAATTTCATCCTGTTTAGGAAATTAGACCCACTTAACGTTATATTTAGCTTGGTAGCCATTTGTAAACATCTTGCTTTGAAGGCTCATTTGCATTAATGGTGGTGAGATCTCTAAATTTGGAAAGAAAAATTGTAAAATCAATTTTTCACCTTCAGGCAATTGTTTTCATTTTGCAGTTGTATTTCTTAAAAATGGAAAGGCAGAAGTTGAAGAGTGTTTTAAAAAGTAAAAGTCGAACCACACAGCTTTCTGGCATCTTGACTTAGTGACTTTATGTGCTCTCAAACTTTGTGTATTTTGGAAACCTCAGACCACATCGTAGATGAGCAGTGCCAGTAACATTGTAAGCAATGGTGAACAGTTTAGATTTTATGAACTCTCAAGAAAGAGCTTGTCTTACCTCCTCCTTAGACAAATGAGCTAACACCTGTCAAATCATAAAATGCAACCGATAGGCTTTATGTATTTGCTTATTTTTCATTTTATTGATTTTTAATTATTATTTATTTCCTTTTGCCTTCTCTAGAGTTCATATGATATGTTTGTTTCATTTCTTATTTGTATGCATATAGGGGTGGGGGTCAGGTCCAGGACCTTGTGCACACTAGGCATGTGCCCTATCATTGAGCCAAACCCTCATGTATTGTTTTACTCTTGATGTATATATACAGATCTTTAAATCTTAGCCTTTCTTTTACAAGGCTCCTTGTTAAGGTGGTGAATTATAGTGAATGCATGGGTTTGGCTACATTCTACATTTGAATGTGTTGTGCATGTAGATTATAAGTAATATTGGATTTAACAACCCAGTGATACATTTTAATCTCTAAGACAGCTATTTTGCCTTTACAATACATTGTGCTGAAATTCTACATCTTATAATCAATATTTTAAGATGTTATAAAGTCTTTTTGAAGCTTGTGTCTGATAGCTTTTCTGGGTAGCTCTGCTTTAAGGCTGTGGCTAACTTCTGTTTGTTTCTTTTGTATACCAATCAGTTGTTCTGGTTCACTAGTAAGCCTGGTAATTTCTGACTACATACCACCATGAAGAGAATTTGCTATTACAGATGATGCTATCTCCCTTCAGATATTATTTATTTTGCTATTGGTTGACATGGAGGTTGAAATGGACCATGCAGATATTTAGTTTGGAATCATACTGACTGGAAGCTGTGTCTCTATGTAGTGAACCTAGTATGCAACTGCTAGCTCTCAACAGCCATACAGAATCTAAATTATGAGAATACATAGGTTCATAGTCAACTATTATGACAGAGATATATAACATAGCCATGACACAGAGAGTCTACTAGTCAGTCAGGTAGATGAACAAGCCGAGTCTTCTTCCCAGTCTGTTGGGTTGCTGTTAGAGAAAGCAGCTAATATGCCCATCATCTGTAGGGCACCATGAAGCCCCCATTAAAAAAATTACATCAAACTTTCATCTGGCTACTTCTCTGTAATCATAGAGAAGGTAGAGGCAGAACACAGTAAGATGATTAGACAGTAAGGTTTTTTGTCATAACAATATTTCTGCAAAGAATGAGTAGATGCAATTTCAGAGAACACAATAATTCACAAATGGCTGTTTTACCTAGGCTTTCTCCCTACGCTTTGGTATTCCTTAAGTGTTAAATTTCTGTAACAGGCCATTATAACATAACATAGTATATTAGGCTTTTCTTAAGAAAATCCCAGTAAGATTCAAATGCAGGGGGATTATTTTTTTCTTTTAAAGTGAGACACTTTTGAGACGGAAAGGAGGTACTTCTGACAAGTATGCCATGATAGTATGGCAAGTGGAGAAAATTAGGAGCAAATCAGTAGGCATGGTAACTATCTGACCACTACACAGAAATCATCTCCAGGGAAGGACATGTGCCAGGGTAATATACATTGACATGGAACTTGACAGATGATTTTGTTTGGGGAAGAATAGCAGCTGAAAAATCCCAAAGGAAAACAAGATAATAACCTGAAAACAAGAAAACAAGTATAGAAAGAGAAACATGAATAGCAAGTCCAAGAATAATCCCTTTGCTTAGGTATGTGGACACGAGGAGGAGTGAGTTAAGAAACCATACTTGACTAGATGTAATTATTTTAATGCAATAATTATGGGGGAGAAAAAGAAAGTTTTTAATACCTGCCACTTTCCGAGGGAAGTAGTAGGTTGGATCTACTCAGAGGTCATTCTGTTAGGGGTGAGTATGCAGGAAGGGGGGTATGAGGGCCTGCTGTTCATCAGTGGTTATACTAATAAAGATTAATTAGGGGTTATATTGTGATGGGTCCCATCTGTGAAACCTTAACTATATAAATGACTTTTCCTTCAAGAGGGTAGGAGAACCTAAGATCTAAGTGGGAAATGAAAGATTTGATTGTTTCAGTGAACTGTGGGGTACTGTCCTTTGTGGGTGAACAGCTTTCCCATCTTGGAGCAGAACTATCATCTCACCACCTCTATACTTTATTCTGCTTCATCTGTTCAGCATTTCTTGTTTCTTGACATACCTGTGCCGTGCTCACTAGATTCACAGAAATCACCATGAAAGGAAGGGTACTCAAGAAACTGTAAGAGTAAGCATTCACAACAGAGGGCAAGCTGTAGAGGTCTAAGAAATTAGGGCAAGATCTCACTATGGCGGAAAGAATACATTAAAAAGCAACTCCAAGTACGCACACATCTGGATGCACTGCTTATATTAAAATCTGGTAAAGAAGCCAAAAGGAAAAAAAAAAAGTCGCAAAATTGCTGAGCTAGCCAAAGTATATTTTGGTGATTGTAGCTCCAAAGGCAGCTGTTTGGAATCTGTTTCTCTGAAATCAAGGTTGGCTAAAGGGATTTCTCTGCACTGTGTGTGTTCTTGTATTTGACCCTGCATACAATCCAGCCAGGGCATTCCCTTGGAGAAACAACTAATGATCTATAAGGAAGGAATGTGTCAGACTTTATCTTTGGAATTCAATCCAGTTGATTTTATTGGGAGACTTTCAGCTCGATTTATAAGCCTTGTATTTTGTTCTTATTCTCATGGTCTGTCATTGCCTTTTGTGATGCCTTGCTGTTTAATCTGTACAATTTTCTCTTAGTATTTTATGATTGTTCAAAGTTTATTGTATAAGCCCAGAATCAGCTTTCATATTTCAGCCATTATATTTTCCTTTATCACATATTGTTGCATCCCTTAAAAAGATAACATGTGAATCAGTGTTTGATAAGCCAGTATTATGGGGTAGATTTTTCAACTTTGACTCAGAGAGGCACTCTCCTTGAACCTTGTTACTGGGTGTGATTGCTGTGTTTTCTGACCTCCCACTGTACAATGTAACTTTCAGGTTATTTATGTTTCTTCTTTCACTACAGCTATTTCTGAATTAGCTTCTTCANTGCACTGTGAATTTCAGGAGTGTGGAATCTGTCTGTTCTCCCCAGTGCCTGCAGTTAGACCCGGAGCATCATAAGCACCTATACATTTTGACTAAGAGAGTGAGGTTAGATGAAAGAGGAAAGCATTTCTATCCAAAGCAACATTTTGTGATCAGATCTCATACCATAATGTGCTTCATCTTCTGGTGGGAGATGCAGCACTCTGAGGCATCCAGGCTTATTAAAGCCTCTAAGAATGGCTCTGGTGCAGAAGCTTATTCAGTTTTATATAACCTGGTGTTCCTCAACTCATCTGTCAGCTCCACTGTTGTAGCTGGACTCTGCAGTGGATAGGAACACACTCCAAAGTAATTTAAGCCTGAANCGGGATGCAGTGGTTTTCTTAACTGGGGCAGAATTCTTCGAGGGGCTGCAGGATGTGGAAGACTGGGACTAGGGCCTCAGCTATCTCTCTCCACCCATTTTTCTCTCTCCAGCTCTTGTTTAGCTTTTGGTCTGACCTCGCCCTNCCCTGGTATGATGGTCCTGAGACACTCCTTCCAGCCTGGTAGGGAATCACCGCTCCTGACTGGGACGATACTGATTTTTACACATTTAAGTGCTTTTGTTTTCTAAGAAAAGCATTTGTTTTCTCATGTGGAGCATGCATACATCCTTTTTATCGTCTGCTCTTGTTAGGGAAGCACTTTACTGACAGTGGTGCATATCCAGGCCTTTTGTTTACTTTTGTGGCCAGGTAGAATGTGACTGACTGAGGGACTTCTTAAAGAAAGAGGAGGGCTGCTGCGTAGGTGGCTCAGTGGTTAAACACTTTCTTAGGAGCACGAGGACTAGAGTTATGAGCTGATGAGGTAGGTGTGGTAGGCAGAGATAGGGAATTACCANCGTAAGTTGGCTAGTGAGACTAACCAAATTGGCAAGCTCTGGATTTTATTGAAAGACCCAACTGAGGGAGAGAGTTGATTGGATTATGTGGATGAACAACCAAGGATGATTCCTAACTTCACCCTCTGGCCTCCGTATGCGTACACATATACACATGTACACAGACACATAAGATGGAAAAAAAAGTTAAAAATATAAACAAAAAGAAGGGGAAGGAGAAGGCTAGAAGTCAGAATTGCCTTTCATTTATTCAGCAGCTATTAACCTTTCTTCTCAGGCACTCTTCAAGGCATAGGGAACCTAACACTGAGCACATTAGAAGACCATTTCACCTATAGGGAGCTTGTACTGTGGTGGGGAGGTAGGTATTGAAGATTAGAGGTCCGTGTGGTATGAGAAGTACAAGGAACAACAAGCAAGGCAGAGAGAGGAATGGGAAGTGTTTGTGGGGAGAGGGAGTAGATATCTTGATTCACATGAGTGGAGAAAGTCTGTCTACTGAGAGAGTGACTTTTAGTAGCTAATGAAGGATGGAGGAAAAGGACCCTGCACAACTTNTTGTAAAGGGAAACAGCAGTTATGACAGAAGGGCCTGAGCTGAGCAGGCCTCAGGCATATGGATAAGAACGTGGAGGCTGGAGGCTGGAATGATTTCTATAACGAAGACCAGAAGAAAATGGAAGGAGATCAGGGCATGGAGCGTATGGCCTCTAGATGTTGCTAGGACTCAGGGGTTTTCATATTGTCTTGACTTCACCTCATGAAATGGCAGCNGATAGAGGGTTTTGAGTACAGGGGTGAAATGATCTGGCTCCTGATANACCTGATCTGGCTGCTTTCATTAATAGTTGGGGAACAAAGGCAGAAAATGGCAATCCAGGCAGGAAGCCAGTGCCACAAAGAGAATGATCACAGCATGGACCAGGATGGTGACATTGAAGGTGGTCAGAAACAGTGGGATTCTAGATACAATGTGACCACAGATCTAGCAGGATTTGCTAACAGAATGGTCTTGGGTACGGAAGAAAGAAGGGCTGACGCTGACAGCAAAGTCTTGGGGCTGAGGTATGGGAGAATGGGATTACTGTTCAGCAGCCAGTGAAGAGTGCAAGAAGAGCTGGCAGGTTNTGGGGTGGGGTGGAGGGGGCACTATGAGAAAGGCTCATTTTGGATGCGTGCAATGAATGCGTGCTAGAAATCCAGATGAAGGTGTTGCAGGTCTGGAGTTTTGCGAAAGGTTCTGCCTGAAGATATGCATTTGTGAGTCATCAGCATGTAGGTAAATCTTAAAAGCGTGAGACTTGACAAGATTACCCAAGGAGTGTGCTCAGGTAGGGAAGATTCAGCTAAGGACTGAATTATAGGAATATAATAATCCCAGTGAAAATGTGACAGGGCCAGCCAGGCACTGTTGGCTATTTGGCAGACTGGATATTCTGCGTGTTTTGTGAGCTGCATTGTTGTTGCAGTTGAGCCCTAAAAGCTCNTATAACTTTTCTGGACAGTTTGATNNTCTATTGATCTGATTTCCATTGCTACAAAATCTATTTCTCCCATTCCCAGTATTTATTACAAATGAATTATGAGTAACGTGACTATTGAGTTTATTCCCAACAAACTGCTCTTACCTTTTTCGGAACATCTAACATGTGATTCAGAAATTACTACTGAAGTTTCCAAGAAAGTGGGCTGAGATGGTAAAGCAAGCTGTGCTGAGCTCCGAAGGGTGCTCCTCAGTTGGAAGTATGAGACTCTTAAGTACAGTAACCANAGGGGATTGTAGTCAGCATGCCTGGCTGTCTGTAATCAGGAGTCTAGAGAAGAGAATGGGTGTACAGTCAGATTCTTTATGCTTTGCATTCTGTGTCCATAAAGAAGGAATTTTCTGGGAAAGAGTTTGAGGCCTTATTTTGCCTGTGTGTGGGCCACTCAGCCATTCTCCAGTCAGCTTTGTGTGATTGGGAACCATTCATTAACTTCCTAGGTGATGATTGTAGACCTTTTATGGGGCTACTGTTTTCATATCTGTTTCATATNATAAAAAGGTACTTTTTTTTACTGTTTTAGTGTACAAAATAATGGGGTTTCATAATCTTTTCATACATCTATGTCATTGTACTTGGCTCCTATTCAGCCCCCTACCCTCTTCTGTCTTTCCTCCATCCTTAGTGGTCTCTTCGCATTCCCAAGTAATCTCCCTTTGTGCTTTCATGTCACTATCTCACATATACATGTATGTATCTGTGTCTATGAAGTCTATATTGTGCATATGACAGAAGAAAATGCAGTAGTTTGTCTTCTATTATATTCCCTCAGTCCCTCATTCCCTCCATTTAGATCACGTCCTCTCTGTATTTGCATTGTATTTTTATATACATATGCCTATGTGTATAAAATTTAAGTCAAGATCACATATATGAGATATTAGAAGAAAACATGTGATAGTCATATTCTGAGTCTCTTTATTTCATTTATCAAGATGTTCCTTAGTTCTATATGGCTTTCTTATAAATGACATTATAAT
>LZPO01089329.1:0-10317 GCA_001675575.1 Neotoma lepida
TAGGAAGTGAGAAACACTGTAAGAAAAAAAATGTTTACAGTTTCATTTTTGGCTATTAAACCATGGCTTTTCCTGAGCAGGGTAATATCAAACTGAGATATTAAGTATTACAAGCATCAGGAATAATTTCTGCTTTGGATAATAGAGCAATTGCTAGTAGTCATTTGCTAAAATCAGGAGAGGGTGCAAATAAATATGAAGTTATCTCTATTTTCTAGGACATAAATTAAAAGAGCAAAACTATATATTCAGGAAGTGAACAGAGACAGGTTATTCTCATTTTTGAGGTTAGTAATAAGCACACCATAGAAAAAGCATTTGCAAGACACAACATGTGAAATTCTCTACCTGTCTGTTGTGAATTTTGGAAACATTTAGTCAATAAAAAGAAAGATAAGAATGCCAGGGACCTGACATAAAAGATCTACAATGAAGTGGACTAGACTATTACCAGTTTCTCTAAAACTTGCTATACCATGACAGAGGAAAGGAAATTGTATTTACTTTGAATGCTTAATATTTTATTTGCTTATTTTTAAAAATAATTCTCTTCTAGCAATATACATATTTACAACTGTTCTCGGTATGTTGAGGCAGTGAGTATTAATGGGGGGACACAAATAAGTTAGATTGATAAAATCTAACTTCACACTGTGAGCTATTTTGAATATAGAGGAACTGTAGTTCTAATTACTCTTTAAAGAGTTTAAATTACTCATTTAAAATCTTCCAGGAGCACACAGTGAAAGAAAATGAGTTTTCATGGTAATCAATTTCTTATGTTAAAAACAAACAAACAAACAAACAAACAAACACCCCAAACTTTGCAAGAAGGAGAACCTGAGTTCAGTTCCTGGAATTCATGGGCATGGTGGTCTGTGCTTTGGAAGCAGAGACACATAAATCCTTGGGGTTCAGTGGTCAGACAGTCCAGTCTACCAGGTGACAGCCTAAAATACGACAGATCCTGTCTTAATAAATGGTGGCATCTGATGACATATACCTGAGGTTGTATTCTAGCCTTCACACACAGCAAACGTGTGTGTGCACCCATACTGCAACATGTGCACCTGCACACACACAGACACACACACAGACACACACACACACGCACACACACACACACACACACACACACACACACACACACACACTTTCTGATGCAAAACAATCATCTCAATCATCTTTTCTTCTTTCCTTATACACAGCAAACACAATAGTAAGAATTTTATACCAGTACAGGGAATGTCATAGTTGCACATCATGTTATTATCACTAACAAGCGCAGAACACAAACCATGGCAACACAGAGATACTAACTGTAAGCCCCTTGAGGAGTGCATGTGGCCAGGTCCCTCTCCTGAGAACCTCCAACCATCAGGTCCACCCACAGAACACTCTTACTGCCCTAAGGGCCCAGTCCCTGCCTGCTCTATAGAGTAAAAAGCCCAAGCTCAGAATTTGAAATCCCACCAATCCCTGAACTTGGACTTGCTCTGGACTTGAAACCCCATTAATTCCCACCCTGGAAAGCTCACCCACCCACTTCAAGAAATGCTATCTTCTGTCTGTCCATCCTCCTGGGGTCTTCCTCCGAATAATCTCTTGTGTGAGGTTTGTTGTGTGGTGTGACTTTGTGGTATTCCTTGGCTCCTGATTGCCAGGCTACCTTCTCCCTCAGAGCTGTAACACTTAACACTAACACCTTTGCATAGCAGGAAAAATGCCACGATGGCTTCAGCCAAGCTATTCTGTGTGTACTATGAGCTGGCATGTTGAGTCTTAGGAAACCAAGCTATTATACTATTGCCCTTGGAAGTGAATATGCATAACATGTTTTAGACATAGAACTCCAAGGCTTTACTCTAAGTTGTCTACTCAAAAAGGATAGTTAATATATTAATTTAGCTGCAAAAGTAAATCCACTCCTCATTCATTACTAAGTTTAAAAATTCTAAGGTATAATATTGCTAATTTTTGTGAATTCCATCCATGCCCAGCATAGTTTGATCACGGACACTTTCCTCCCCTCATTTCCAAGCGCTTCTTACTAATTATGAAACATCAAAGTGAAACAAAATAAAAACTAAGAATTAGTATTATAATAAATGAAAAAGTGACAACACATTTCTCATGAATGTATCATAATTTCTGTCATGCATAAACTGCCTACCAACGAGTCGAGATCCAAAAAGCAGATTTATGGAGTATCCCACTGCACTGAGAGAGTCAATGAAGCTTCTAAAGGTTCTCACTTAAAGCTGAAGAGTAGCTTAGATATCTGAATTGGTTAATATGATTTTCTTTTAAAAGTTAGAACTTGTCTGTGTGTGCTGATTATGCACACATGTGTAGGACATGTTAGTGTACATGACAGCGTGTCCATTATCATGCACAGAAAATGCTAGGAGCCTTCCTCTATCTCCTTCACAGAGTCTCTCATCTAATGAAACCCACTACTTTGCCAAGGCTGGCTGGGCAGCAAGCTCCTGGGATTTGTCTGCCGTCTTTGCCCAGTGCTGGGGTTACAGGTGTACACAGTCACTCCTAGCTTTAATGTGAGGGCTAGCGATTTGAACTCAAATCATTTTCTGTTAAAGATTTCACTTTTAGTTTTAATTTGGCTATGTGCCTACATGNGGGTATGTCCACGTGAGTTTGGTTATTCTTTGAGGCCAGGAGATGATATTGGAAACCCTGTAGCTGGAGTCACAAGCAGTTGTGAGCTACCTGAGGTGGGTCTAGGAACTAAGTTGAGGTCCTCTGCCAGGCAGTCCTTGTTCTTAACCACTGAGCAATCCCTCCAACCTCTGGGTCTCTTGCTTTCACAGGTGCTCTAACCACAGGGCCATCACTCCAGGACCCTGGTTAACATGATTTTAAGTTACAAAATGTTTGCCAAAGAAAGAAAACTTACTAGTTGCCTGGTCCATTGTGCACATGTGAACTATGTAGAGAAGGTATCACAGTTGAGATAAAGCACACTAATATTAATTGCAAGTCATTCCTTGTAATACCACAATAAAATGAGCATTTGCCAATGCAATTTAGCACTTTTTTATTGATTGAAATGCAAGACATTTTCTGAAATGCTACAATTACCATTTTAAGTCTTCAGAAAGACTGAGATATCAGCATTTACTAAAAAAAGGATATTGACAGGAGATTACAAGATAAAACATAATGCAAAATAAGGCACAGATAAGAATTTTATAATATCTAACATTTGTATTTTTACATTACCACTACATATTTAATACAGTATNTCTAAACACAATTTGGGGGGTAAAAAAGAGAAACAAATTCAATATCTCATAATTCAGACCAATAGACACTGGAACAAATAAAGTCAACAAATATCCATCTTGCAAAATACTGTCTTTTTATAACAAAAATAACTGTGCCTAACTAATTCAAACTTGAAATTAAAGGATCAAATACTTTGCCAGTAAAGCAACATTTAAAAATTATTATATATTACATTCATTTGCAAATTCTAATTTCTCAGAAGGCTTCAAAACACACATTGCTAATATTTTAAACACATCTTCCCTTCTACTTCAGAAGCAAGTTATATATTTGCATACTCCAGCGTTGAATTTCAGCGTGATGTTTCGGCTAGACAGCCATGTTTTTGAAAAGCTTACGCATTATCAACATTGTGGCGACGGGAATCAGCCAACCGGACACATCTGCCTGAGGTGGGCTGAGTTCAGGTCTCCTCAGTTTGGCAGATCCACGTTCTGAAGGATGAGAGCCACTCGGCTTGGAATGTACACCTGTCAACACAATCACACAATCGGTGTAATTGGGAAAAATGCTGAACACGCTGTCATAACATCAAAGTGACAGAGACATCATGCAGTCTTGCATCCCACTAAGGTTACAGTGATCAGCCATCAGCTCAAGTTCAGTTTCAACAGTTTTTGGCAAAAATCGAAAGCTATTACAACGATCACCACTAGAGGGCTCCATACTATTTACAAAAGATGAAATNTCTCACAGGAATGATGTAAAGGGCTCCCTGAAGCCACATTTCACTTTTAGGTGCTGCAGAAGGGCTGCCTGCAGTTCACAAGGTTGTGGTGATTAGAAGAATAAATGCAACAACCAGGTACTCAAAAGAACATTGCTCTTCACTAAGACAATAANTAATCTTACCATTTTTAAAAAGTGTAAGAACAAATGTAACATAAGGGATGCTAAGTGTATCAGGCCTTGTCTCAAGTTAACCCAATTTCAAAACCGAAAAGAAAAAGCAAAAATAAAGTAAAACAAGTGAACAAAATAAAGGTCCCTTCCTTTTATAGCCCTTTCAAGCTCCTCTCCTACCTGCAAACTCAGCTCAGCCCCTGCCTCTCACCATCTCCATCACAGTCTCCTGCCACAGGAGTCTTTACATTCCTCTCAGTCTTTCTAGAATATNTCTTATCTTCTGAACTCTTTGCTTTGTTGGTTCCTACAGCTCTCAGGTCTTAATAACCGCTAGACTCATGGCCAGGTTTTTCCAGGACAATTCCAGATCCGGAATGTTCTCCATTCCATTTTAAGTCACAGCAGTCATTTGGCTCCTTCTAAATCCTTCACACAATTTGTAATTTTTGTTTTAGTTCTTTTCTTTTTTCACATATTCCTACTGGCTCTATGGAAGCAGGGGTTAAATATCTCTTGATTTCTCACAACTGTCAGGTGTTATTAGGAAAGGTGGGTACCAATAACGGCTGCATAAAAGAACAGGTAGGCAGCAGAGAAACAACAGTAGGCTGGTATGTTCATACTACCAAAAGCCCTTCAATGTAGCTACTTATAAAATGATGTATATAAAATTTATAACTAATGAACCATGTGACCTGATTTGTTTTATNCATACATAAATACTAGCAACATAAATAATAAAAATAATATTAGAGATTGTTGATATCATTCTGAGATCTCTATCCATGTCTTTGTTAATTATTTTACCATATTCAGTCATTTTTATCTTCACATGAACGCTTGACTGAGAGTTTTAAAAAGTGTCCTTTATAGTTTACAACTGAAATTTAAATAAAAACACAAAAACAAGGCTTTATAAGAAAAATTAAAATTTCAAATGTACCTTATCTTTGCAAATGGCCTCACTACTTTAGTCTAAGATATCTACAGTAAAGAATTCCAACCATGCTTACAAAAGAAGTCAGACAGATCAATGGAACTGGCTAGTTTTAAACATTAAAACACAGTCCTTTTTAAAATATGTCATTTAAATAAAATTATATTAAGAATGAAATGGCTAGAAGTCGGGATTTCTAATCTTTCCTTAAATGTAACAGTGGTTTGGAAAATAATATTCATCTGATAAGAATTTTTCAAATACTGACAGTCACTGTTTAGTGTGGTGTCACAATCTGATTGCTAATCAAGTATTTTAAAAAAAATAAATATTACATCCCCATCGTCATTACAGGTGAGGAAACCAAGTATTTCAATGCCACAGTCTGTTTACCTATAATTTATACACTGTATTAATGTCTACTGACTTTTAAATCATATAAGAATTTAACTTCTACTGCAATTCATTTCATCCAAAAAGTGTATTCTTTTTTATTAAGACACAGATATTTAAGGTAAGATGTAGGAAACTGTTTCAGCAAAGGAAAGCTGGAGGTGTCTATGGATAAGGGAGGACTACTCCATGGATCCAGAAAGATCTAATCCAAGGTACTGTGAACTTCTACAATGAAGCCACAGACAAAGAAACAGATCCAAGCAAAGGAGAAGAAACAAAAGGGACCAATGAGGAAAGTTCATTTGCTACCCTAAGCACCCTGAGTACAAATTTAGATCTAGTCTGTCCCTCTAAAGGGCAAATGTCTAAGAGAGGTCGTCCACGTGCTATGATCGCTGTTACTGAGTTTGACTAGGAGGTGAGACAGGAGATTCTGCCATGAACAACCTCACATCACAGAGTAATCTAAATTTCTATAGCACCAGAAGCCAGACACAAATATTTCACATTCTTCTCTCTTAAAATCATTCTGAGAAGATAGTGTCCCATAGTACTGGCGACAGGAACCTGGCAGTTGAAGTCTCCTGAAGAAGTTGCAATGAGACACATTAATCCGACTGAGGACGAATAATGATTGGTCCATCTCAGTATACAGCACAGTGACACATCAGAAGAGGTCCACTCCATCTCTTATTTGGATTCGAGGCAATTACAGTAGCTGCTGCTTGATTCATATCTTCATAGTGATTTATTAATGGAACATAAATAACAACTATCATTTCTAAGAAGGGACTTCTTCTGTTTGGAACCTTCAATATTTCAGCTAGTTCAAACTTAAGAATCGAAAACAAGAGAATGTAAGAAGTTCGAGTTTGTAATATACGAATTGGCTTTTCAACTTTGGCATTAAATGATTAAAAATGATCTGAGAATTCTCACTATATGAGGCTGACCATTCTGTGTAAGTAACTTTATGGCCCCAATTCTAGTCATACTTATAGACTTCAATACTGCCTATTGAAAACCCTTCAGTTGGTAATCATATAATATCTTTAACAGGAATACTGTATAACTACAGTTTTTTGCTGCACTGTTAATTACCACACGTGTTTATATTGCTCTGGAGCCTTTGTACTATAAGTAGCATTAAAATTTTTTTTCCCACAAGCAAGTGATTTTTCTCCACTCTGGCTATTTATGAATTTTTGAGGTTTATTCTTTATTGGGTTTTCTTTGTATGTAAATCAACTTTCTTAGTGGTTAGGAAATGACTACCAATTATATCAAAGGCTGAAGATAACCAGTGCTAATAACTGAAGATAACCAGTGCTAATAACTGAAGATAACCAGTGCTAATCCTTAAGATAAGATCATTAGAAACATGAACAAATTTTGGGCCTCTAAAACTTAATGCATAAGTACTGGCTCTGTAACTCTGGTCTCACTATTTAAATTCCAAAACGGTTTTGATTTGTATGGCAAGAGGAGAGACACAGACATAAGTAGATTTAAACATAAATGTTTAAGTATGCTTAAATAGAACTAACATCTTGGTACACATATTCAGAAAAGATTTAGCATATATGTTATAGACCATATGTACTGTAAAACACATCTGATCACATATTCAGGCTTATACATATTACAGTGAGGGCCACAGAAGGAACAGATGACACAATGTAACACATGTCTATGAAGTTCATTGTCTAGCCATAGTCATACTGACCCCATTCAAAGCAAATAGCATACAAGTCATCTATTGAGTGTCAAATGCATGTTAATCTACCAGCTATTTTAGCTAGTTCACAAAGACTTAATCACCAGTGTGGCTCAAACTACATGATCACATAGTGATCCATTATGCTAGCCAAACTGTGTTATTTTTCTTTAGGATCATAAAAGATTTGCAAATTAATTACATAATATTGGAAAACATGGTGTCTAACACTTGCAATGATAATGTTTTAAAGTTTAGGCATAATGCTACACAGGGAATTTTAAAAATATATTAGAAAGTGTGCTAAATTTAGCATAATCCCATTCAGATTTAATGTTGGTAGGATGAAAGTATTATTCCCTGAAAAATAGATTAGACCTTTTTATAGTTGTTTCCCTTTTTAAAAGTGACAGTTAAGGTAATTTTATTTTTCATATACATGTGTTAGTTTATAAAGTACTTTCTAAGAAAAATATAATTAGCTCTCATTGTGTGTTTAAGAGTTAGAAGAGAAGTAAATATATATATTAGTATTTTAATTAATTTATATTTATTCATTTAATTCCAATATATTAATGTATAATTCTATAAAGTATTCTATACAAGATATACTAATTTAGGAATATTAAAGAAACTAAACTCTAAGAATTGAGTACTTTTTTTCTTACAATAAGGAAACATTTCTATAGATAGTGCCAAAGGTACGTTCTAACTGTCAAATTGTATTTTCAATATTTATAGACAAGGGACAATAGAAAATACGTCTTTACAAGATCTCACATTTAAATGAAAACTCGTGAATCCTCACATTTAGAACAGGCACAAACACACCACATGTTGGGAAGGATCCAAGCTGACAATGTAATTAATGCCAAGCCTCCTGCTTCAGGCCTATCTTCATCATTGCCATTGGCCTTGGTGGCTGTAAGGAAGTACATTTATGTGGCCTTCTACCCCTGCAGGCAATTGAATTTATGAGCCAGAGAAGAGAAAGGGAGTCTGGTCACCCAAAATGTGCCAATTAACACAGAGGTTAACATACCAGTTCCTATGTCAGAACCCGTAATACAGAGAAGTGATTATGCTGAAATGGAGCTCCCCCAAACCATCAGCACAGCAGACTAGAGGAGCTCAGCCCTGCTAGCTCAGCAGCTGTGGGGTGCCCTGACTTTCCAAATGTGTTTCTGTGATGGTGTGAATCCAGTTAGCACTGGTTTCATGGTCTTCAGCAAGGAATCACAGACAGCTCCCAGGCAGTACCTGCTGATGCCGCAGGATGCAGGTGTATTTTAAGATTCCTCTGAGCTGTGTTTGCTGCTGTCTTTGAAAGCAGATTTGACACTTACTCAGCAGATCCCTGGATTATTGAGCTTGCACCTTAAGCTTTAGCAAATGCTGTGAACTGGTTATGATGGGCAGAAATTTCATGGGAGAGGGAAAGTTATAGCTACTCTTCCTTTCATTACACGGGGAGTGCAGGACACAGAGGTCATCTTATTGGTGATTGTATGAGCCATAGTGCACCTAGGGTCATTGTCAAGCACTTGATTGGACTCACAAATCCGTTTAAGAAGGAGTTTCACTATAATGAGGCATTCCTGTGACAGATGTTTTGTTCACGTAATTTCCTGTTCCCTGCCCTTTACCCTAATTGCTTAACAGAGTAACTGGCAATATGGAACTTGTTTTCATGGATTTATATATACTTTTTTTTTTCCTGGTCCATTTGGGCTCCTTTCTTGTAGTGACCACTTAATCTGCACTTGAGCACTGTAGATGGGCACTTTCTAAGTATCTCTGACCTCTGAGAACCAGACACTGCTAAGAGGAAGGCAAGCTCCGCACCCGCTTGCTGAATGAGGTGGATCACAGCTGTAGTGTGCCTAGTCCTTAGACCTTTCTTCTGTGCTTGTGGTGTATTACTGAGACCAAGCGGGGAGGGACAGTCTCTATTCTATCTGCTAATTTAGAAGTTGTGTTCCATGTCTGTGAGATCCCTGCAATTAGAGCTTAAAAAGTAACCTGGTTGCCATGAACCCTGGCTTGTTGACTGGTTTTAATTATGTCAGAATATTTTTCCCCTGAAAAACTGAATAGATGCCAAAATCTTTTCTATCTACACCAAGGAGTGAGAGTGCTTATCAATGAAAGTAACTTCTCCCAAGGTATTTGTAACCAAGCATGCTCAAGGCACTCAGTGCCTTTATATGTTCAAGATATGAAAACGACACCTCTGACAATAAACACGTGACCAGAAGGACCAGAAGGACTTAAACACACAGGTAAGGACCTTTTGTAGTCTCTGAAAAGCTTGGCCCTGTGAATGGGCCTCCTAAGAGGCTCTTGCCATACAGAGGATAGTACAATATGTCCTCATTTGCAGGTGAGGGAAATAGCTGTGGATAGCAAGTTAAATTACTTGGGTGCTTAAAGCTAGCAAGTGGCAGACAGGGCACTGGATTCCAGGTCTCTTCCATGGCATTTTATCATCATTTCACTCTAGCAACAGAGCCTCTCCACAGCAAAATTCTGTTGAGCTATGGGAACCTTTGGTAATTTTATCTACAAAAGAAGTTTGCTAAATCTTTCAAACTCCTTCTGTCAAACTCAAGTGGATAAAGTTCAGTTTTACTGTGGCAGGCTGCCGCTTCTCGGGGTCGTCACTGTGAGCTGAATCATCTCGCTAAACCCCTCAGGAGCCTTTTACCTTTTTTGTTATTCCACATCTTTTAGGTAATTGTCTCACTCACTTATGGAACTATTTTTATCAACCGTATTGCACGTGTCAAAATTGAATGCCCTGACAAGTTATAGCAATAGTTCCTCAAAAGTGGATAGTACCCGTGAGCCCTCTCTCTGAACCATGCACAGACACTCCCTCTCTACCCACCTAAACCTACATCAGAGCTATTAGGACACACTCACTCACATCCACACCTAAGAACAGCAGCTGAGTCTGCGTAGCCACTGTGCTTACATCACTGCTTAGTTGTCATTGCTGCGGTCTTCTCATTTATTTTAGGGCTGATGCACTCTGCCCAAAACATAGTGCTTTACTAAATAAAAGACTCCTTCAACTTCAAATGGTAGGGGATAGTATAAAAATGGAACC
>LZPO01089331.1:0-10296 GCA_001675575.1 Neotoma lepida
ACCTCTGTGTTTATCAATATTCTTTTCACAATAGCAATAATATAGAATGAGCCAGGATACTCATTAAAAAAAGAATAAAAAGAGAAAATGTGGTACATATGTACAATAACACTGAATCAGCTATATATTGAAATGAAATTATGGAATTTGTAAGAAAATGGATGGAAGTAGAAAATATTATATTAAGTGAAGTAATCCAGGCCCACAAAGACAAATATCATAGTTACTGTGTCATGCACAGACCATGACCTGTAACTGTGAGCTATATAGGTCCAGGTAGGCCTAAATATTTGTAAAGGCAAGAAATGGGTTCATGATACTGGAAAAAAGGAGGACTTCAAAGGAGAGCAAGAGGGAAGACGATAGAGCAGAATGGAGGATTACAGGGCACAAAAGGGTTCAGCAAAGAAGGGGACGAATGCCAGGGTAGAAGAAATCAATCCAAAACAAAGTATGTATGAAAACCCCAGATGGAAAGGTATTTATTACTTTGTCAGTTAATTTAAAAATATAGGAAATAACAGATGCTGAAAAGACTAGGGGAAAGAGAATGCTTATATGCTGCCTTGGGGAATATAAATTACTCCGGCCACTTTGGAAACCAGTATAGAGATTCCTCAAAAACTGAGAACACAGCTGTCTTATAATCTGTTTGAAAATTGAAATAAGATTTTAATTCAAGGCTCTTATATACTCATAATCAACTGAACTGTCTCTACAAGGATACGAAGCTAGTCTCTTAATGTTTAAAATGAAAAGGAATTACAATAACAGTAGTGTGGCTAGCAGCTTCCTTTGAACTATGACTAATAAGCATTTAGGTAAGTCAGGCCAATAAGACTGGAAACCTCCTGTGCTGGATAGTTTTTATTCCAACTTGACTCAAGCTAAGCTTATCTGAGAAGAGAGACTCTTAATCAGGAAAATGCCTCCATAGGACAGGCCTATAGGTAATGTTATCTGTTGTAATTTTCTTGGTTGATTGATGTGGGAATGTCCAGCTCACTGAGGATGGTGCCACCCCTGTGCTGGATGATATTAGAATGCAGGCTGAATAATTCATGGCTGTCAAGCCAGCCATAAAGCAACATACTTTCATGGCCTCTGCTTCAGTTTCTACATTCAAGTTCCTAGCCAGACATCCTTCAGTGATGGACCATGATATAGAAGTGTAAATGAAGTAAATCCTTTATTGCCCAAGTTGCTTTTGTTCATAGTGTTTTATCACAGCAATGGAAACCCTAACTAAGACACTTCACTTGTTAACTGAATCAGCCCTAACAGAATAGCAAACTTCTTCACCATAGTCAATAATGTGCTAGGATACACTCTGGCGTCTTTTAGCAATTTGACCTCTGTATTTTCTGGTAATTAGATCTAGAAACTTTGCAAATATCTCACTCAAACTTTTGAAAAACACCTTTATGATATGCCAGAGCATTGTATGCTTCAATCAAGAAGCATACACTGCCTGATGAACTCTAATCCTACCAACAAATGTGCATTCATTCATTATGGGTTGAAAAATAGTAATGCTGTATTTTTTATAATTTCTTCATTTATTTTGTAGACATTATTGCTTTCTGACACTACTCCTGATAAGGTTTTGCTATAGAAATATAGTTGTGCACAAAACATTTACATATTCCATCTTCCTTTTAGAAACATCCTGTACCATCTTGATGGGAAGACAAGCCAGTTTTCCGTTCTCAAGGAAGCTTGGGAGAAGTGCAGTCCACTGGTGTCAAATGAGACCTTTCAAGAGGCCCTGTCCAATGTGCTGAATAGCATTAATTCAGCTCAGGTTTCCTTCAAAGCAGGATTGGATGTGTTTGAGAGTGTCTTGGTTGAAAAGAACTGAGAAAATATTCAGCATTTTTTAAAGTTTGTTTACAAGTATAAAAGCTAAAGCTCTAATTTGACCAGGCATTTGTGTGTGTGTGTGTGTGTGTGTGTGTGATCGAAGACTTTCCCACCTTTAAGGCTATTATACAGCATATTTTTAAATGTACATAAGAAAGAACATTTTGCACATTTTAAATATTTTCCTATATCCCAATTTTAGTATGAAACCACAATTATTAAAATAATATCTAAGATTTAGCTATTACAGAGAAATATGCTGTATTTTTATAAATAAAAAGCTTGGGAGGGGTTACAATGTTCTTGGCATCATCATTGCTGTGGACAGAATGTGGAGGAATGCTAGAATTCTCTTTGATGAAATCTCCAGTGACTGAGTTCCTATGTTAGATGTGGGGACCTGATAATATTTCAGACAGCTTTTCAAGTAACTATTCAATATGAAGAAGTAATGCATTTTGAATGAGTGATTGATGCCCATAACCATTTCGAATGTTTCTATTTTATGAAATGAAGTTCCTCTTCCTGACACAACTAGATGTAGTAATTCACTGGTTATGAAGTTGTATTTTGTAAGTACTAATGAAAAAAGAGCCCTAAACATTCCAGGGGAAAACTTCCCAAGAAACTGGAGAGAGCAATTTAAATGCAAATTCTTCCTAAGATGACAAGTTTTGAAAACCTCAAATTGCCTCAGCTGATGCTACATGGACTTCAGCAGTGATGTAAATTTGACAAGGGAGAGCACTCTTTCCTTCACTTTCTGTTGTTTCTGATGGAATGACAGAAACAGGAAAGAAGCTTAATGAGAGCATCTCACATGGCTGCCTCCCCCTTATATCTTTCCCACAACCCCTTGCTATAAAGTGGTTTTAACAGAACACTGTATAACTACAATGGAAAAATGGCACAATTTGTCTTTGAAAATCCAAAATATTATCAAATACATTTAAATGTTGTTTTATATTATTGGCAAAACAAAGTCTACTATGAAAGAGATGTATATTTTTGTTAACAAATGCTCTAAATACAGAAAGAAAATTTAACATTTTCCCCTTTGTTTTCCTTCATAGTGGCTAAGGTAAAAATAGGAAATAGGCATGCCACTTACGCTATCAAAAACTGAGTCTTTAGAGCCTCTGTCTCTCACAATTCTTTCATGTAGGAGATGGACTTTGTATTTTGGCATTATCATGCAATAACTCCACAGTCCATAGTCCCTTCAAACTAAAAAGTTCTTCCTAGTGATGGACAAGTGAAACTTTTACCTTACCTTTTAAACCCATTTGTTTAAAAACTAATTTTCTTATATTGAGTAATGCAGTTTCCAATGGGAATAGAGCACCAGAATATTTCTTGTGACATCCCCTACCAATTTCAATCTGGAAACCATTGGCATTACACATGGCCAGGAAAATGCTTTGGCTATCCCTGTGTGTCTAGGATTTTACTTCTTTTGGATGAACATAAAAGTAAGCTTAGTTAAAAAGAAAGCTAGAGTTAAGAGAAAAGAATTAATCATCATCGACTAAGTGATTTATAAGGGGCAGCTCTTCCCAACATTAGTAATATTTGTGTGCTCAAAGCACAGAACTGGGACAATTATCTGGATAATTCAAGCAGAAACACATATTCATCTGAAGTGACTATGTACGCACATTTTCATATGAGAAATGAAACTACCTTGTAATATTTTTAAAGTACTTAATGTAATTATTTTAATCATACTTGTTTGAGAATATTTACTACATTGTTGAATGTGTATGGGAAGGCACCACAAGGGTCTGGGCACTGCTTATCTGGCACTGCTTCTTTCCCATTATCTGCAGAGATGACCAGAAAAAGGGTGACAGAATGCTTCTACTGCCAGAGAGTCAAATCCTATGTCAAGGGTGGTCATCACTGAATCCAAGGTCATGCAGTTATTTGTGTGGAGTGGAATTTAAAACAAAGAATGATAAAATACTTTTCATTTGGTAGATCATCATCTTAGATCAAAACCCTAAATTGTTTTAGCACAATAATGCAAAAAAAGCATAGAGAATAGAAAATCATCATTTTCTTTATTTTTATTTAATGACTCTGTGCATAGGTAAATCTAATCATAAATGAGTCCTGTATTCCTTTCTTCTAAACTTATTGTATTTGTTCTTTGAAACCCACAGTTAACCCTTTACTAGCGTATTTTATTAGATCATTTAAGAGATCATATGAAAAGATTAAATTACATTTAAGATAGATGTCCATGAATTCTACAGATGCTGCTCCACATTTTGATTTTAATGGAGCTCTGAGCTTTGTGTCATAGTATTACAGCTATGACATGCTTGCCTCAAGGCTTTTTCAGATACATAGCATATTAACTTTCCCCAGAACTCCCAAGAATATAGTACTGAGCAAGGTAGTGATGGGTGGTATGTGAACCAGTAGTATTTTCAAATTTAACTGATACTTCTAGGTATCAAATATTTCTCTAAGTACTTCATATAGAATTGGTCCCAAGACCAATAAATCATAGACAATCCATTGCCAAGAAAATGTGGACAATTATGTTCTGTGAATTTGTGTCCAAGCAGGATATCCAGGAATATTGCCCCAGTACTAGAGACAAAAGTCAGCCTCAGTGACAGTCAAGACTAAGGTCGAGGATACTGCATTTAATCATAAAATCACCACTGTCCCAATCTGATGCAGTAGTAGTACCTGAAGACAGATGTTTGAGAAATATGCACATAGGCATTCATTCAGAGAGTGGCTAAAGCTGCTCTCCCAGAAGAATTATAGATGACCTTTCCAATGAATTCTTTGTAACCAGCCACCAAGTAAGATGCTGCTGTGGGCTTGGAACATGATTTTAATGCCAAGCAAGCTCCTGCTTTGATTGTACTTAACAAAATGTTCCCAGGCAATCTGGTTCAAGAACATGAAGTCTGAGAAGTGACTCTATATGACACCAGAAGTCAGGAGGACTGGGGAGTGAATGCTGAGTGAAATGTAATTATAGACACCTATTAGCTGGGAACATCAACAGTCTAAATCAGTGTTTTTGAAATGTAAAAACTGAGGAAAGAGCTTTCAAAATATCTACTCTCAGATCCCATATTAACTATTTTAATAATTTCTAATCTGTATCAATCCTGTATTCTGATAAAACATCTCTTGAAAGCCTATGCAAATATAAAAAGTTACATTAATGAGGGATCCCGAAGATTTTGAGAATGACATCATTAAAATCCAAAATGAGAGGCTGGAGAGACAGCTCAACAGATAGGAGCACTTGCAACTCAATTATGAGGACCTGAATTTGATTTCCGTCACCTACTTCAGGCAGCTCATAAATGCCTGTAAACTCCAGCACTAGGGGATTCAGTGCTCCCTCCTGACCTGCAGAAGCGTTGTGCACATATTCGCACATGAACAAAATAAACCCCAAACAAAATGTAATCGTACAGAAGATGACCTCTTTTATCAGTAAAAGAGAAGCCAAATGTAGCCAATATCTATGCCAGCCATGGCAGACATGGTTTACTTTTGTTTTTCTTTTTCTAGTTGACTATATACAGCAACTCATTTAAGAAGGAAAAACCAAGTTAATGAGACATGTTCAGAATGTTGTACTGTCTTTTTCTTCTCAGAGAGACCCTGTAATGCCAATGTGGCATGCCTTACAGCAGGCACTGCAGGAAACACAGCTCTTTTGATTTGAAAATGTAATGTGATGTAACATTTTGATATGAGTTTTCCACATATGAACAGGTTCAGCTAGTTCATCAACAGCCTTGGCTAGGAGCCACTTCAACATAATTGCAAAGTACCTAAAAAGCACCATACATAATCCCTAATGGCTATAGCCCACCTAAATAATGGTGTGCCTGTGTACATTTGAAACATTTAGAAACCTTGAAAACTAAGCACACAATTATATACTATCAGGATAGACTTCAATTTGTAATTCCAAACCAGAATCCACTATTCTCATAATATCCTCCTCCAAATGTCTATACAGTTTACTGAGAAAACAACTAGTGCTTTCCTGTAGGACTGTGGCTATGTATCAGACTTCAAAACTGCAATCAACTTCTTAAATAAATACATAGCATGTAGAAGTTTCATTTGCTGGAAAGAGAAGCATCATACAAATAAAATATGTTAATATCTTATTAGTGATGAATCAGTATCTTGCCTCAAATTTTAAAAAATAACTATTTGCAGAATAAATTGATAGACTTAGTCAATAATGTTATCCTAAGACACTCTATACTATGTGTAATTAATTCTTGAAAGAATTAAGCTTTCTCTGACAATTACACTTTGCCATCTCATTGGTATTACTAAGATGTGCCTTAGCCACACATTTGCATAATAGAATGGAATTATTTTAAACTGCCCATACATGTGCTGAGTAGAAGGGAAATGGTCTCACATATTCTAATAAATTACTCTCCATATTTCAAAACAGGACTGAGAATTCAGTCTAGGGATGGGAAAACAAGCACATGGTATTTGCCTAACTATGCTAGCAAATTCAAATCTGTTCCACGAGTTTTATTTGCTAACTTAAGGATGGCTCATTAGAGTTTGCTGTTCTGAAGTCTGAAAAAGCCTTGCAGAGTTTGAAGTACCCTATTAAGTGTGAATACCTTTCAGTTGAGTGGATTTGTTTTATTGAATTTTGAATATAAAATGACATAAGTTTGAAGAATTACAAACTATAATGTAGATTGTTGCTGGTCATCACCATATCCACTCAGAAATATGTTGTATTTTCTTTCTAGATAAACTCTAGAAATGTTATTAGACATCTCCTTTCTGAAGTAGTTGTTTTGGGATTCATCTATTCAACATAAGTGTATCTGTTAACCACCCTGAGTTTTCATTCCATAATACCTTTCCATTTTCCTCCAAAGACGTATGATAAACGTGCCTTTAGCATAAAGAGATTGTCAAGAATACTGAAACCTGAATTTCTGTGAGGTGAAATGTTTCTTAAAGCCATTTATAATCCCATATTCAAACTGGATCAGGATTTTTAGAGTAAAGGAATAAACGGAGGCAGATTTAGGGCCTTCTGTTGTAATGTTCCTGGTTATATTATTATGTGTTTGAATATACAATTACAAAGCTTGCAATAAATAAAGTGGTGAGACTGAGGTTTTTAGCCAAAATCCACTCAGCAAAGCCAAAGAAACACATGACTCCTCTGCTTTCTTATTTCTATGATTCAGTCAAGAATTAGACCACAAGCCACTCATTTAACTGCTTACACCCAGAGAAATCTTTAACGACTATACACAAAGCCTAACAGTATTCATTCTTGTTCCTTTGATAGCTTAAGTCCATAAGCACTGAAGTAGCTTTTCTGAGAGGAAAATGGATTTTATTTTTTTGGGTTTAATTAATGTGCACCACCTCAGTTACAGAAAGACCATACAGGTGCCTGTCCTATGCCATATGTCATGTGCTATGGTTCTGCAAGTGCAAGAGATTAATATGCAATTGTTATTATGAATGACTATGCTGCATTAATGTTGATAGTGGTCTTTTGTTCTAATTAAAGTGCAGACTTGGCATCTATATAGAACTTCACTGAAAAAGTTGAGTCAGAGTCCCTATTTTAATGGACTACATATATTTTTCAATCAAAATGTATAATTATTTAATTATCTATGCTCTTCAATAATTATAACTTTATAGCTCCTTCAAGGTATTGTATTCAACATGTGGCCATGCAGATGGTTAATACCTGGATTTTACCTTTGGGACTTCTTAGCCATTTAAGAATGTCTTTTCTGTACATACAGTAGAATTGTATTATATTAATAATAGTGATTTTATTTGGTTTTATATGCTGTGAATGGACCTTACTCTGAAAGTTAGAACAAAACACAACTAATTTATAAAGATGATTTTCCTTCTTTGTATAGAGCAAGCCAAATATATAAACAAACAAAATATTTCATTATACCATTGCAGCTTGTCCACAAGAAGCAAAATACCCAGATGGTTAAATGTAGCTCTTATAATTACATTCCAAGGATGTTATGAATAATTCCATTTAGTGGTTAAGCCAGACTCTATTAGGTGATTGAGTATGTACACTGCAAACAGAAGGGGTTAGTGGCAAAATATATCCCACTCATTTTAACTTGCTGTTTGGAAAAAAAATTATGTCCAGATTAATAAAGCTTCTTAGGGCACTCTAAAATTCTAATTTGGTAATTCTTTACTATGTGGGCTTCCAATGGTCATATATACAGGTGTTTAGTATTTTTAGCTTTTTATGTTGTGTTTGTAATGAAAAAAAACCTTTAAATGAACAAATTTTATAAAAATTATTTTTCCAGTGCTATGATATCAAAAGATACAGTTATAGAACTACAGAAGAAAGTGAGCAGGGTAAAATTTATAGTTTCATTTGGGGCAAAATTTAAAGGCTAATTTTACAATAAATGTACTTTAAATAAAACCAATCACCTCTTTACTAGGTATGCCCCTTAATACAGTGCACTGAACTGTCTTTTTTTGTTTTTTTTATTTTGTTTTCTAGATTTTGTTTAAGATCATTTTATTATCATCTGTGATTGATAAACTTCGTTGCATAGAGATTGCTAAAGTCATTGTGGTCTTCCTTGATTTTTAATGACATTATTTTATAGATATATGTCTGTATTTTCCAATTACTATATATTGTCGAATGTCTACTTTCTATGTGTGAATGTCCATACAAAACTGATTGGTTATTGCATGTTTTTCATGTGTGATCTCAAGTTAGTATATAACCACTCTGTGTTACTTCAAATGATTCAATATGCAGCTTTTAATGTGATTTAGACTGAGTGGATTGAGTTACCAAATGATTAAGAATGAATGAACGTTTTATATTTCACTTGCTTAAATATTTGCACATAATTAAAAACAGTACTATTAAATGAAAGCATCTTTAAGATGATTCATAAATGCAATGAATATATATGATAAAATTGTTATTTTTAAAGCATCAATTTAAATATATAAAATATAGGTGAAAATGGACTGTGTGCTTTTTGTTACAAGTATATGTATTTTAAATATTTAAAATGTTTTATTAATGAGATAACTTTTCATAATGATTCCCACATCAAAACTGATGTCTCACTGTCCATTATGTAGGAAAGTCTGTTTAGAGTTTTATCATCCTATGCTTTGCACCTTTTCTTGAACTTTCTGTTCTCATATTACACCATTTCAGGTCTCCAGTGTAGGATGCATTCTAACATCAAGTGACAGCATCTGTACCCTTTTAAACACAGATAAATTTTGTTCCCTCAAACAACACTTTGTGAAATGTTAGAAGTTATTCACCACCTAGAGAATGATACCTTTGCATTCTCTAGCAAGTTCCAGTCATTTATTCATTTATTCAGTACACATGAACTAAGGGACTGTTCTAGCCCAATGTTGTAAAAGTGTCCAACACAATGTGCCTTTTTAGCTCTTTTAGTCCAAAAGAATTTAACATTTTAGTTTCACACTAATGAAATAGTTAATAGCCATGGTAGGGTATATTATTGAACCCTGAGCAGAACAGGTACAGATGAAAGGCAACATGGTGGCCTACTACCCTTCCATATGGTTTTTTAGAGAAAACTGTTCTATGCCCAGTGTTCTGATGCATAATGCCTGTTGTTTTCTAGGGGTTTACTACTATGTAACACTCTGCTTACGTAGGACGATATTAATGATGTCTCTTAATATTTAGAGTAGCTCACACAACCGATTTTATCACTGTATTCCAAGCAATAGATGACAAAACTGAGAGTTAGAGAGATTAATAACACATAACTGTGAAAAACACATAGATAGATATTGTAAAAATTATCTCTGTATGATTACATTCTCCAAGACTTAACATGAAGGAATGCTGTAATTTTATCAATGGCTTATTCTGCACCTAATGGCATGATCATGTGATTTTTTTTTCCCTTTAGTATATTTGTGTAGTAGATTACATGTATTGATTTACATATATTGAACCATACCTGTATTTCTGGGATTAAGCTAGCTTACTTAGTCATGGTAGATAATCATTTTGATGTGTTCTTTAATTCTATTTACAAGTATTTTGGAAAGAAATTGTGAATCTATGTTTATCAATGATACCGATTGACCTATAATTTTCTCTTTCCTTAGGTCTTTGTCTGGTTTTGGTGGTGCTGCCTTTGTAGTAACAATTTGGAAATATTCCTTCACTTTCTATTTAACTGACTAATATGCCAAATATTGGTGTTTGCTTATCTTTGAATTCTTCATTGAATCAATCTGGTCCTGTTCTTTTCTTAGTAGGGAGATTTTATTTTATATTTTATTTTATTTTTTTATTATTAAAACGATCTTCCACTCCTTTTACATACCAACCTCAGATCCCCCTCTCCTCCCTCCTCCCACCCAGCCAGC
>LZPO01089332.1:0-10283 GCA_001675575.1 Neotoma lepida
ACAAATAAAAAGGTTTGAATTTATATCTGGTTCTCTAGGCAAAGAGAAAAATCTGAGTATTGATGTAAAGTAGAGAGAACCATAGTAAACCTGGAGTATTTTAACAATACGGTCTTTAGACATACTTGAATGATTCCAGTTCTTGAATTTAGAATATCAAAAATCCATGACAGAAGAAAGAGGCTTAGGAAACTGAAACGGAACATGAATAGCCTGTTTCGTTTTGTTTTTTTAAGTTTTGTTGTAAGTTAAGAATTTAATCTCAAATGTGGGTGAATCATGGGCAGTCTCAAACACAAGCTCTTACTGCAGCTAACTCTTTCAGAATACTATAGTCTTATGAAGCTTGTACTTTTCAATTTTGAAATAATATTTTTAAAAATATTTTTTGTCCTGATTTTCGTTTAAGGGTGAAACAGCCCATATACACAGGAGAAAGAAAGAGAGAGGGACCTTTAGAATGAGTAACAAGGCAGATGTAATTGGAGTAGCTAAAAGCTTTGAAGATGAAGTGATAGAAGATGAAGGCGGGTCAGCCCACATAGCTGAAAGTATGAACGTGTCCGGGATCAGAGAACACAGTACTGGAGCAGACACCACTGGTGGGAAGAAAACTAACGAGAGCTTTCTACTTCTGCACCACAATAGGTACTGGACTGAGAAGCCTTGAAGTGGTACTGGCTCTAAGAATCACCACATACTCACTAAACCAGAGCTTACAGCCATGGTACTTATCTGAGGCCAGACTTAAAGGTAGCATTTCAATGGGGCTCACAAACTAAAAACACTTTTAAAATAAAACGCTTACTTCTTTACTGGTATATTCCAACATTTTCACATTTACAAATCCATATATAAAGGCTATTGCTCTAGTGATGCCTGGGATCCTGTCTGTCTGTCTGTCTGTCTGTCTGTCTATCTATCTATCTATCTATCTATCTATCTATCTATCTATCTATCCATCCACCTATCTACCTGTCTGTCTGTCTGTCTGTCTGTCTATCTATCTATCTATCTATCTATCTATCTATCTATCTATCTATCCATCTATTTTGAAAGTGAAGCCAGATTTATTTTCACATTCAGTAACCTGATTCTATTACCTTGAATAAATTAGTCTTTAGGGAGCGATTTTTCATATAGTATAAGTTAAATACATTCATTATAGAAAATATAGAAAATTCTAAAATGTATAAATAAGAAAATAAAATATAATGAGCACTCTATTCAGATATAACTACTTCTGATATTTTATTTATTTATTTATTTATTTATTTATTTATTTATTTATTTATTTATTTATTTATTTTTTCGAGACAGGGTTTCTCTGTGTAGCTTTGCGCCTTTCCTGGAACTCACTTGGTAGCCCAGGTTGGCCTCGAACTCACAGAGATCCGCCTGCCTCTGCCTCCCGAGTGCTGGGATTAAAGGCGAGCGCCACCGCCTCCAGGCCTACTTCTGATATTTTAATAAACTTGCTTCTGGTATTTTTCCATGCTTCTTAGATGTATGTGCTTTATAATTTTTATTAATTTTCACTTATTTTACACCTTAACTGCAGTTTCCCCTCCCTCCTCTTCCCCCATTCCCTCCCCCGCCTCCCCTCTGCCCCCTCTCCCATCCACTCCTCCTGTTTCTGTTCAGAAAGGGGAAGGACTCCCATGGGTGATTTTTAATATACATTAATACTACAGGACTAAGATTTAACTCTAGTAAAATACATTCTAATGAATCCTATTATCCATCTTACATAAACTCCAGTTTATCTTTAATTTACTCTCTCCAATTATTCATATTATTCATTTTCCTGAAAATGATTCATCATTTTCAGTGATTTCTGTAACTGATCTGTTTCCTAACTACTATCTCCCTTTCATTCTGAAAAATATTTAACTTTACCTTACCTGGAATAAAGTTTGTAAATGTAAATTATTTTATATTCCATTCACAATGGAGAAAAAACCAAGAAAAGTTTCATGGTACAGGGAATTTTTTTTGAGTTTCTTTTAACCCAGAAGCTGAATATATTTTCTTCATTATATTGTATTATTTCCTCAACTATTACTGTGTTGCTCAAGCAGAATATGAATCTAAATGTTGAACATATTGCACGCTTTGTTTCTGTCAGACTAAGTGAAATTACGCTGTGATAAAATACCACTATGCACAAAAATAAATTTCATTTTTGTAGATGTCATATGTAAATGTTAAAGCAGTTACTCTTCTGAATTTAGCCATATATGTTAAAATACAACCCCTCAAATACTAAAAACCTGAGAAAACATTAAGTTTCCTGCGGAAAGATTTTACATCCTTCACATGCCCTTATCCAACACAATCCTGAAGGGACTTGGTTGATTTGAATGAGTTCAGGATGAAGCTTCCATTCTAGATGCTACACAGGACAGGGCACCAAACACACATTTAGAAAGTAAAAGCCCTTTTCTTTTACAAATCTCATTAATTCTGTCCCTCTCCATGGTGACATCAGCAAAGTTTGAATCTGAAAGTAATGTTTTCAAATCTCTGTTACTTCTTCATACCATTTCAACACTGAATGGATTATATGAGTATATAAATTTCACCACATTAGTGTCTTTCTGAGCTGACTTGATTTTGAAGACTTCCTATTGCCATTTAGTGAATTTTAGTTCTTTGTTATCACCTTTTCAAAAACAATACTAGAACACCCTAGAAGGTCTTTCATTTCCAATTTTGTTGTTGCTGTTTGTTTGTTTTTCAAGACGGCATTTCTCTGTATAACAGCCCTGGCTGTCCCGGAACTTGTTTTGTAGACCACACTGGCCTCAAACTCACAGAAATCCTCCTGCCTCTGCCTCCTGAGTGCTGGCATTAAAGGCGTGTGCCACCATGCTTAGCTTCATTTCCGATTTTTATCACCTCTCCATACCACTGTGAGGGGACAGAGATTTTGATTCTGTTTTCTCTTGTAATGCTCCCAATGTCTGTCTCTCACTAAGCCTCTCTGGGGAGTACTGCTCACTGAGTGAGGCTCTCCTCATCAGCATCACAGCCTGGCCTATCTGCATCTGCTTCTCTCCTCCAAACACTTTATAGAAATAGTCGTCTGCCTCTGTTGCACAACACCTTTCTGTGTTTCCATGTTTTTATAGTGTTGCCTTATAAGACTCTATGAAACTTGTTACTTGATTAACGTCATTAATAAAACATTTTTTTCTGATGTATTTCTAAATAATTTGTATTCATTCTATCTAAATCACATGACATCATTGTAGATCATTGTAATTATTTATAAGCAATAACTAATGATTAGAAGACAAATAAAAAAGTAAATAATTGAAACAATGTAACATGATTATTTCATTTGTATTTTTTTAATTGTGGAAGGAAAATATCAAAATCATGATTGCTGTGTTGAACCAAGGAATCCACCTCTAACATTTCCATGCTCTGGGATTTTAAACACTCTCTTGGTACCAGGAATGCATGGAACTATTTACTGAAAAGAACAAAAATTCTTAAAGAATATTATAACAATACTTACTGCATCAGGTAGTGTTCTGGTTTCCTTTCTGTAGCTGTGATAAGCATTCTGATGAAAAGAACATAGAGGAAGAAAGAATTTATTTGGTTTACACTTGTAGGTCACAGTTCATCTTTGAGGAGAGTTAAGGAAAAAAAAAAAACAAGCTAGAGCTTGAAACAGAAATCAAAGAAGGATTCTGCTTGCTAGATCACTCTCTGGCTGGCTTGCACACAGACTCATACATAACTAGCTTTCTTGCACAGCTGACATTCCTGCATAAATCAATAATCAAATTATACCCATAGACCAGTCTGATCTGGACAATACCTCAACTAAGTTGCATCTCTCAAATGACTCTAGGCTGTGTCAGGTTGACAAAGCTAACTAGGACAGGTCATGAAGAGCAGATAAGGATAATATACCAACATTGATGCATATATATGAAACTTCTTAGTCCTAAAATGGGCTTAGCTAAGTAATTTCATTTTATTTTTGAGCCAAGGTCTCATATCCAGACAGTACTTGAACTCACTATGTTGCTTACGATGACACTGAACCCCTTATGCTTCTGAGATTGCTTTGCGAGTAGTAGAATTATGTGCATGCACCACTATGCCTGGCTTCAGAAAATAAATTGAATTTTCTCTTCCAATTTATCAATCTAATTTTTCAAACTGAATATCTTATTAAAAACAATATTTTCAGTGCAAATACATTTTATCCTAGACAATAATGAAGTAACAACAAAATCTCACACTTTAATCCATACATTTGTATATATGTGTAAGAGGAGTACTATGAGATTATTATTATTATTATTATTATTATTATTATTGTTTTTGTTGTTTTGCATATGTGTGCATTTTACACTGAAGTTAGCACCTATAAGAATCTAATAAACAATTTATTCACAATGAAATATGCAAACAACTGATAAAAGGTAGCACTGAATGCCCAAGATGAAAACAAATTAAATAAACATGTTATTATTTTCCTGAACAGTTTTGCCTCATATTTGAATAAGCTTAATATTGTCACACTTAAGTTTAATAACCAATGACAAGCAAGTGTATTAGTTTGGCATCTTTCAGATTTCTGACCAACTTTATGTTTTTATAGTCTTGTCATTTTTTTTAGCATTAGCTTCAAAACCAACTTCAGAAGGCTGGAGTGGGTAGTATGGGTGAGAGACTATATTAATTAAACCTTAGTGGTCACAGCTAAGACTCCAAAACCCCCCTAGCTCAGACAATGTGTTTCTCCATGTTGCCCAAGGGCTTCTGCTGGCACTGAGACATAAGAATTCTTATCTCCTATGTAACATGCTTGAATACCATAAAACTCTGGTCATGTAACCTAAGCCATTAGACTGGGTGAAGTGGTAAATTATACAGAAGGAGGTTGGGGTGACATGTTATAGAGAGGTAAGGTATGAATTCAGAGCATCAATGTAGTTGAAAGTTTCTCCATCCTGCCTGGTTTTACCAGGCTCCAATTCCACTGGCCTGGCTGTCCCGTAGCCGCTCATAAAATAATCACTCAGAAGCTTATATTAATTATAATTTCTTGGCCATTAGCTCAGGCTTATTACTGACTAGCTCTTACACTTAAATTAACCTATAATTCTTATTTATGTTTAGCCACATGGCTTGGTACCTTTTCTCACTTCTGCCTTGTCATCTTGCTTCCTCTGTGTCTGGTTGGTGACTCCTGACTCCTTTCCTCTTCCCAGCATACTCCTAGGCTACTCACCCTGCCTATACTTCCTGTCTGGCTACTTTTATTAAAGTATTTTATTAAACCAGGGCTCAAGAGCATTATCCTATAGCATTTCCCCTTTTCTGTCTAATCAAAAAGTAAGTTTTAACTTTAACATAGTAAAATTATATATAATAGAACAATTATCAAGCAAGAATTACAGGTACAATATCTAGTCTATTGGTATTTGTCAAAATTAAAGAAAATATTCTATTATCTACCTATGTTTGTGAGTCTAAAGTTTCATATCTAATTTATCTTTTATCATAACTAAGAAAAACTATAACTATCTACTCTTCAGCTACATCAAAGACCCCAGAAGGATGTAATATTACCTAAGTAAACAGGAAATACATTGTAAGCAACCTCCAAAATTCTGGAAATGACAGAGACAGCTATCCTACAGCACATCAACTTTGCTGGCACCCTGTTGGTGGTAGCATTGAAGAGAGATTTATCCAGAGGCTGCCTGCTGCAGAAGCCTGGATAGCACACTTATCACTAAAGATCTGACGTTGTTTTGTTGTAGCCTAGATTTCATCTTTCACATTACCACTGTATGATCAAAGAAGGCAGCAAAAAGTGGTATATTATCTGTAGCTGTCTAGAGGTAGCTGCTGCTTTCAGCAAGTCTCTTTCCCTTGAAGCCAGTTGTTGATTGTTTTTTTTACTCTTTTGGAGGGCCCACCACCCAGCTCCCAAATAAATCACACACAGAGGCTTATTCTTAATTATAAATGCCCGGCCTTAGCTTGGCTTGTTTCTAAGCCAATGTTTCTTAACTTTAAATTATCCCATCTATCTTTTGCCTCTGGCCTTTTGCCTTTCTCTATTTCTGTGTACCTTTCATTACTTCTTACTCCATAGCTTGCTGTGTAGCTGGGTGACTGGCCTCTGATGTCCTCCTCCTTTTCTCCTGTTCCTTCTTTTCCTCCCAGATTTCTCTTCTATTTATTCTCTCTACCAGTCATCCCCACCTATCCTTTCTCTTGCCTCACTATAAGCTGTTCAGTTCTTTATTAGACCATCAGGTGTTTTAGACAGGCGAAGTATCACAGCTTCACAAGAGTTAAACAAATGCAATCCAGAAGAATGTAACATATCTTTTTATNATTAAACAAATGTTCGACAGCATAAACAAATAGAACACACCTTAAAATAATATTCCTCAACATTTTCCCTTTTTGTCTAAATAAAAAGAAAGGTTTTAACTTTAACATTAGTGTAACTGTATACAACAAAAACAGTTATCAAGTAAGAATTTACAATATTCATTTCATTTATATCTAGCAAATTCAGATAAAGCACTCCACCATCCATCCATCTATCTTTATGACTCCAAAGTTTTATACATAATTTACTTTCTATCATAACTAAGGATAACTACAACTATGATTATCTAGTCTTCAACTCCATCAAAGACCCAGAAAGATGTAATATTATCTAACAACAGGGACTTTTGGCTACCTGGACAGTCACCCAAAGTTTTTCTACAATGTGTTGGGGTATCTGTCTTCAGCCTACAGTCCTAGAGTATCTCACAGACTTTTCTATAAAGCAGGAATTTTGGACTGCCCTGCCTTGTTTTGCCAAAGTTCAACAGTCTTTCCCCTGTGTGTCCTGCATACCCAGTCTGCACAGCACATTGTCATCAGTCAAAGGCAAGAGCAGTTTCTTTGCCCTGTGCCTAACCTTCCAATAATTAAAGCAAACTCCATAAGGTGTTTCTTCAATGCCCATCACCTCTGAAGTAAATTGGTGCTGCCAGGAGCAGATGTGTCTCATTGTCATGAAACACCTTAGGATAATAAAACATTTTAAATGCCATATTCTATAGGTCTTTGAAATGTTTGAAAACCATTTCTCTAAAATATATCTCTATATGGTCTTGAAAGCATACTTAACATATCTACAAATTTTATTGTTATAAATGACAACTACTAACCTGTGTTTCTTGATTATCCTAAATAGTTTATAATAATGGCTTTAAAAACTAGAATTTTATGTTACGCTTTTAAATGAACTGTATAGGTACATTACCTTAAACAAGAGTCAAAACATATACACAGTGTGACAAAAATAACTATAAATTTGTATCAATACACTATATTCCCCTAAATGATAACAAACATCTGTAGCCCACCAAATAACCAAAAGCCTTCCACACCCCTCTTTAGTATGTAGGCATCATGTTCTCCAAACTGCTTCCTGCTGTCTATGGGAGAAGTATCTTTAGGGTCCCTGAGAAAATTTGAGATAATCCCAAGTCCTAGGAAGACCAACTATAATCTTTGTTGATAGATATCATCTGTTAAAGTTCAGGAGGTATCCCTTGATCAAACCTGATTCATATTAACCTGGAACAAATCTATTGCAAGGCTACAGAATGGCAGTTTGAGTACTATTGTTTTATTTAAAAACATAACAAAATAAAACAACATAGTCTGCCCAAACCTTTTGATTCTTGAATTTATGGTGGCATGGCAGGTAACTCTTTCTCTTTGCACTCAGAGTGCATGTGGCTGATTTGTTCATAAGAATACTCATTCTGTGTGTCTTTTCCTGTTGGTTTTTCCATTACTTGGGTGATCATTTGTAGGAAGAACTTACCATTTGTCAACTCAGAATATTCCTTCAACCTACTACCTGTTTTTGTATCTTTCTTGTTTAATTAGGAAAAGAGCTATGAGCCCATCTAATAGTGGATGTGTAGAAATGTGGCAGAGTGATTTATGCATTGATTTCGTGAACTGAAACATACACCAGTAAAATTATATTACTATTTATTTTGTTCATTTTATTTTAACAGCATATTTTTGGTTCAAACAAAAATAATAACTAATATAAAAACTATTAGTTGGTTTTAGAATAACAATCTGTGTTTGGACCCCTAACACCCATTTCTTAACCCCAGCACTGGGAAGTTGAGGTAGCAGGTTCCAAGGCTTGCTGGTCAGACAGTGTAACTGAATGGGACAGTTCCATGTGCAGTGACACAGTCTATCCCCAAAAGTCACATAGAAAGCAATTGAGAAACACACCCAACATATGCAAACACATGATTCTTCCCTATACATAAACATGCTCACATAAGAATGTGCACACAGACATATATACAAATAGTATTCTTAAATTTCTATAATCTACAGAATATTTCAAAAACAATTTCTATAAAATAAGAAAGTAGGAAATTCTATTGTGAGTGCTTCAGCCTTATTTGCTTCAAATAGAACAATTTATTTTGAATGTTCGGTTCACCCTGCCTATCACCAGAAACTCTTCTGTGCCTAACAGAATGGCCAGACTTGTTATCTTCATCAGTCTCAGATGCTGAGAATAGACCATTGTGCTCATTAGAACACGTAAACCTGGGAATATCTTTCAATGACTCATACCAACAAATTACNGGATCTCCAGAAAGCTTGCTGTGTTCAAATTTAAGAGGAATAAGGACTGATGTCAGAGAAGGAAATAATCAGTGCAGACCCGCAGCTTAACAGATGTTGGAGTCCTGTAAGTCATGGGACTATCGGAAGAAAAGAAGGTGAGCCAATCATTTTCCTTCCTGTCAAATTGAAAAATAAAAAGACTTATGAGAGAAACATGAAGAAAAGCTGTGTAGACTAGAGGGAGTGAGGGAGTCTCTCTTGACCTCTGTATGTATCCAATTTCTCAGGGAGTAAATCTAAGTGGCTTCATTTTCTTTTTGTTTATAGGTCATAATGGCTTCAAATTCACTATGTGAACCACTCAAAAGAGCATAGCGCTTTGTCAACCCACTGATTCCTTTATAGAGTGCTAAATGGCTAACCTGTGAACTGTCTATAGGAGTTCATTCAGAACATGACCCAACCATAACATGTTGAGAATTCAACCTAGGAAGTGATGTGACAAATATACTAACTTTTAGAATTTTTTAAACAATTGGCTTGGTTAAATCTAAGCTAACCTTACACTAGGTGATTTTTATAAAAATGTACGTCTCGGGTAGTATTTGGTCAGTGTTTTTGAGAAATAATATTCTCCCCAAGAAAGCACAGAAAAAGTATTTGTGCATGAGGACTTTCATAACATTCCCACGACTGCTCTCATATATTTTCAGAGTCATCTTTTATTTTAGAGTATAATCCATTTCCTTTAAAGATAATGTATTTGTAATGGTTAATATTTTAGTTGCTTTGAGTTGCGTTATGACTATAAAATATTCTATTTATTAGAAAATGTGATTGCTATGTGTGACTTTTGCTCAGGTGTTATAAAGGAACAACTGTTCACCTAACACAGTCCACTGGCAGAGCAAAGAAAGATACCATTGACATTCAGGTTGGTGGACCAATGAGTTTACTGGAGGTGCTTAAAGGGCAAGAATGAGGGATACTTACATAAGTCTGGGTGGCTCAATGGCAGCTACATGGTTAGAAGTCCTCTCCTTAGTTACTTCAAGATTTTATGTTCTTTAGCTGGAAGTAGAAAGGAAAGGAAGTAGTGGATGAAATCTCAGGTTAGAAATCTCACCAACCCCTCCTATAACTACCAAAGAATGTGTGTAGCCTTTACTGTGACCTGTCCTGAGGAGAAGATGAAGAATCAGAAAGATCAAAGAACCATTCCTACAAGTCCAGTTTGGCAAATTTTTAGTTTGTTAGGGTTAGTTGTTGAAATGCTATCAACCCATTTCCAGAAGCTGCACCTCCAGAATATACCAATCTCTTCTCACCAAGTTCCTGTTTTATACAGTTCTAAGTCAGAAGCAGAAGATGCAAGCCTGGGTGGAGAGAGCTATCTAGTGTGAAGCAGAAGAAGGGACTGTAGGTTCAGAAAACAAGCTAAAAATGAAACTAACCTCTGAGAAAGCTCTGTACTTATGTTATTCTGTCCATGCTTTTTGCAGAACTGTGCTGCAAATAATGTCCAATGGTAAGATGGCCTGTTTGCTACTGGTAAACAGAAGAGCTTATTGGCATCTTGTGGCTAGGAAGAGTTACATTGGCCAGGATTCAGAGAATCAGTTTTTTCC
>LZPO01089341.1:0-10204 GCA_001675575.1 Neotoma lepida
GTGTATCTACACATGTTATGGTGTATGTTTGGAGGTCAGAGGACAACTTTTGGGAATCAGTTTTTTCCTTCCACTGTGTAGGTCTCTGAGAACAAACTCAGCTCATAAGGCTTGACAGCAAGTACCATTATTCTCTGAGCCACCCCATTGGCTTCAGTCAGGAGCATTTTTAGCAGTCATTCCAAACTGAATTGCCAAGGTACTAACTAAGTGATACTAGATCTTAACAGCATGTGAAAACAGAGACCACAGACTCATACTTTGTGCTAACTGTAAATCATCCAGCAATAGAGCATCATCTGATTCATTATTATTGTCACACGGAATCCTGGACCAATCCAGAGGTGGGTGTGGAGCACTGTTGGTCTCACATGGGAAGATAAAGAGACTATGGTGACATGAGCACTAGCTTCTGCTTCCACTACCTAGAGGTGACACACATCAATTTGCTCATGTGGTTATCTGTTTATATCTTTTATAGTTACTCCTGATTTCTAAAGCGTGTTGGTTATCTATTGCTGTGTGACAAGATGCTTGTTCATGTGGTGTTTACATTTCACTGCATGGACATTCATGCATTCTGAGGCCAGACTAAAGGCCTTTGCAAATTTTCCCTTGAACAAAAAAAAAATCTAATGCCTATGTAGATGTTACCATAACTCTTTGAAGAATTAATATAGATTCTTCGTATTAGAAAATTCCAGGCATACTATATATCAGTGTTGAAATTCTAACTGTAAATATATATGATGGGGAAAGGTATGTCACACTCACTTTTACAATAATATGTATGTTTTTCTTTTTTCATTGTAAATGTGTGTGGCTTGCATGAGCATATACATGCATGATTCTGCATGTATGTTGGACCACATATGTGTTGGTGTACAAATATGTGGACGTCCAAGGTTGATTTCAAGAATCATCCTCAGGGGTCTTCCACCTAATTCACTGAGGCAGGGTCTCTGATTTAAACCTAGAGCCAACTGATATGGCTAATTATACCAGCCAGATTAATAGTCATTGTTATAAACACAATTATATATATAATCATTTCACAGAGAATGGTGCATGTGTGTGTATGCATGAGTCTATACATGACATGATGCATTCCATAGACAATTCTGTTATTATGTCTGGAATTTTTAAGCTTCTCAGACATCCAGATTCCATGAAAAGGAATACAGTATGTGTCAGTTTTTCTATAATATCAGACTGCTTTGTACACATCTCGTCAGACCACAAAGCATAACTTTATGTGTAAAGTAAACTAATGATTCAGACTGAAGCAATGTTCACAGCTCACACTAGATGCATGGCCTTTCTCTGGCCTTTGGCTTCTATTGACTCAGTTTTAAAGACACAATTGGGTGTGTACTTTAATTCCAACTGCACAGTCCTAGAGGGGCAAGCTAACAAAGGTCATGCCCTGACTCTTCTTTAAAAGTTAGTATTTATTTATTTTTTCTGAAAAGCAGTCAAACATTGTTCTTCAGATAAAAATTTATTTTTGGCTTACGTCTCTCTTCTTTCTCTGATAACAGAAGTAAAACTTTAAAGTTTAAGACACTTTTCTGAATACAAGAAGATGGATAAGGAAGGTAGGTGTACTGCATTTAGGATCCTATTTCGTAAGAGACAAAGGTAAGGCAGGGTGGAAAGCTGCTTTATACAGGCTGAGGGTGAATGAGGTGGTCGTGTGGCATACAGTGATGAAGGCTGAGGCAGGTAAGGCATAGAATTTATCCTTCTGGCATCATTTGATTAAAAACAAAGTCTGTGCCTGTCATGAGGCTGCAAATCAATTTTGACATTTTCAATAATAACTTTTATAGAACAGAAGGTTGTTAAAAAATTCTCAGCCTCTATATATTTAAATTTCCACCTGAATTCACGTCCGCAGCTAATTTTAATATGTTTGAATCAGTGTGTTAGTGCATACAAATATCCACATGAGGATTCTTACTGTTGTTAGAGTTGTTAGGGTCAGATCCTGTGTCCTGGCTTCTCCTCCCTGGAGTCCAGCTGCCCTCTCCAGAACCATGATTTACCATAGACTGTCTATAGCCCTGGTGTTTGGGACACAGTCTTTGTATGTGTGGAGATGAGTGTATTGTAAAAGACTAGCTCAAGTTATCACACTCTCAGTGTGTATTTCCTCTTGAACTCTCAGTGACTGCATTTACCATTAAAAGACCAAAACACAATGGAGACCATTAGTGGTCCACTGTCTGAGAATTCACAGATGGTTAACAGTTATTGGGGCTGGAGAGGATTTTTCTGAATGATAAAGCCACTTAGAAGTTTCCCATAATCTTGTAGGTAAGCCCCAATTGGCTTGATTCAGTAAGTTAAAGCTAAACTTGGATGGAGCTGTTTCTTTGGCCAATCATGGAAGCAATGTCTGTTGTAATAGACCTTTGTTCACACAGAGTATGTTTCCACTTCCAAATACACAAAGAAAATTCTTTTAATCCCAATATTTTTCTCTCAGATAATTTTTTTTCTGGTTTGTTTTGGTGTATAATTTCATTGCAGCTGCTTTTGCTCAGTATCTGCTCAGATTGCTCATCACTCACTTTCTTTTCAAATTTAAGATTAAGAAAGAAGCTGATTGGGATCTCTGTGGCAAGTCATGAACTGCTGTATCTGTAAAGCCAAGAGCTGCATGTCAGCACAGATATATGATAACTCTAAACTCAAAGAAGAATTCTCCAGTGTCATACATGGAAGGCCAGGACCTTGGTTGACACCATTGTTGCCAGCTGAGCAGTTACCCTTCTTCAGTGTACGTCCATGTTATCAACTCCCCATCTTAAGGACTATGACTCCTTCCTGACCTTAGCTCAGTCTCACCTTCACTNGGTCGTCCTCTCCTGACATAAACTTCTTTTCTGTCATATTTGACAAGAATAGTTGTATTAGTTATTTCCATTATTGCAGAGACACAATAACTGATGAAAACAACTTAAAGAAAGAATGATTTATTTTGGCTCATAGTTTCAAGGTAGAGTCCATCAAGGGGGGGGGGTGGAAGAGAGTCATGGAGACAGGAGCATGATGCAATTGGTTATGTTGCATCCATAGTCAGGAAACAGAGGGAGATAAAAGGTGGCTCTCAACTCCCTTTGTTCTTTTATTCAACATAAGACCCCAAAGCATGGGAGGGTGCCTCTCACATTCAGGGTGGGTCTTCCCATCTCAGGTAATCCTCTTTGGCAATGCCATCATAGAAACACCCAGACATGTGTTTCCATGGTGATGCTAACTTTGGTCAAGTTGATTATGAGGGCTGATTGTCNAAATGATCACCTCTATTGAGCCTATGGATGAATCTCTTGGGCCCCATGTGTCCTTGTAGGAGAAATCTAGTGTTCATGTTACTTCATTGTCCTGAACAAAAAATAACATTGGCATCTTTTGTCTTAGAGTCCTATATTCACGCTTTGGCATTCACTATTTATGTAGCCATATTTCTATTTTTTATTTAACCCTTTGATGACTTCATCAATAACTGATGATAATCTCACAAAAATGAATAAATTATGTTTCAGTCAAGAAGAAATACACCTGTCATTTTAATGGAAAACATGCCTTCCCAATAATGCNATTCCATTGTTCCACATTTCACATTATTTGAGGTCTAAAGATTTCTATTGAATGCTACCACAACTTATTTATTTGTAATTGTGTGAATGTCCAGAAGTACTCTGCTCTTTTTGTTTCTGGCTAATATTGATTTTCCTCAGCTTTGAAAATTCTAGAGCCTTAATAATGCTCCATACACAATTTTCCTTTCAATCACTTCTTTCCTGTAATGAAAGTATTCTGGCTTTCCTTCCCTAAGCTATATGTCAGCCTGCCTTCTGGTCATGCATTTTCTTTCTGCAAGGTTAAATGTCCAATGGAAAGGTCTAGAAATGGAAGATGACATGAAGAATTTTGGAAGAAGCACAGCCATGGAATTGTATTAAAAATGTTACCTGGTGATTTACCCATTCAAATAAACGCATAGCTAAGTAATGTCAAAAGGAAAAAAAAGTTATATCACAACAGCAAGGATAAATAGCTCAAATTACATTAGTATCAGAATTGGGAGAGGAGTCTTCTACTCAGCATTAAATCTGAAGTAATTGCTTTTTGTACATTGAAAAATAAAACAAGATTCAGAAAATTCCAGGTTCTTTCATATTTTTGCTAATATTACAATAGTTTTTAAAAAGTTAAGGGGGGAATGCAGAGAAGGCTTGAGAATACTTGCTGCTGTTCCAGAGGACCTGAATTCAGTTCCCAGCAACCATGTCAAGTGGCTCCAGGACCACGAATACTCTTGCTCCAAGAGACACCCTCTTCCGGTCTCCACAGGCATCCCCACACAATGCACTCACACGTGCATATGTGTATATACATAAATACAAATTAAATAAGTCTTTTAAATAGTTACACTGCAGTACCTGAATCCATCAAGTCCACTGCCACCCCAAAGAAGAGACCTACTAAGTCTGTGGACAGGATACAGAAGGAGAGAAAAAAAAAATGAAAGCTCAGCAACAGGAGAGCTACTCAGTATATTTTAACAAGTGCTTGAGGTGAGTCTATCTCACACCAGCAGGTCAGCTGAGACCATAGCCAGCATGAAGTCCTTTTACCAGGGCATCTTCAAGTGTATTGGGTAGTGGCATCTCAGCCAGTGCATCACAATAAATTCTTGGTGACATCCAGATAACTTCCATTCAGGGACATCCAGAAGTCCTGTATCTTGCTGCTGCTCCTGCTGCTGCTGCTTCTGCTTCTGGAAGAGCTGGCCAAACAAGCACTTCTATTGGATGACACCATGTCAATGACCAAGTGCTCCAAGTAGCACTAGAGAGATAGGAATTCAGAAAAGAAATGGATGCAGAACATGCATAAGAATAAGTCAATCCACACAAGTTTATGGAATAAGAAGTCTGTTGTGGTTGAAAAAAATGAGTGACTGATTTGTACATATCATGCACATCAACCCATCTTGGATAGCTTCACACTGATTCTAGAAAGGATGTTAGAATCTTAACAGAAGAAATTACACAGGGTGTTTGCATTTGAACTTCTATTTGACTCATTGAAATAGAACTGACTTATTTTAAAAGACTAGCTCCCAATTACTTTTTATTTACGATCAGCTACATCTTTTAAGGGATGTCTGCAAAAGGGCAGAAAGTCTGCTAATAAAGTGTTATGATTAACAAAATCTGTGGAGAATTGGAACAAAGGAAAAGTCTAGATCCCCAATCCTTCCTTTATTTCTTTTTTAAAACTATGAATTTATTTTAGTTGTGTGCATATGTGTCTGTGTGTATATACGTATGCATGTGTGTGCATGTGCTCATGGAGTCCAGAAGAAGCATCAGATCTCCTGCACCTAGGATTACAGACAGTTGTTAGCCTACATGTGGGTTCTAAGAACCAAATTTAGGTCCTCTGCAAGAGAAACACCCATTCTTAGCTGCTGAGCCGTCTCTCTGGCTCCATCTTAACCACCGAGGCATCTCTTTAGCCTCTTATTTTACTTTTTGAGACAGAGCCATAATGATAGTGAGAAGGATGAAGGTAAAGGATGAGATCACGGAAAGGAGCAACTGATCTATGTTGTTTATTTTTGAGATGGTGTTTTAATTTTCAGATTGTGTTTTAATTACATTTCTCCCTTCCATTTCCTTCTTGTAAAACCCTCCCACATACCATTCCTTGCTCTCCTTCAAATTCATAGCTTCTTTTTTCATCAATTGTTATTAAATGCATATATGTATACATATATACATATATTCCCAAATATAACCTTTCTGAGTTCATACAGTATTATTTGCATGTATGTTTGCCGGCTTGACTGTATGGCTCTGGACAATCGATTGGTGTGCTCCTTTCTGAGGGAGGCCAACACTTCCATTCCCAGACTTATTCACTTGCCTGTAGTTCTTTGTGTAGGATTGTGGTCTCATGGGCTTTCTCTATCCAATTTCTTGTGTTTGTTGTTGTGTTCCTTGTTCAGCTCACATTTGGGTAGTCACGTTGGTGAGACTTTACAGGTGTAGCATTTGATGTTACTAAGAGCACAGTCTCAAAACAAAGTTCCTGATCCTCTGGCTCTTACAGTCTTTCTTTTTCTTCTTACACAATGATCCCCAAGACTTAGGTGTGTGGGTGTTTTGTAGCTATATCTTTTGAGACTGGACTACACAACTCTGTAAATTGATAGTGGCTTGCTGTAGCAGTCTCTGTGTGTTTCAAAGAGATATTTCCTTGATGAGGGTGAAGGTTAGTCTTATCTGTAGTTATAAGGACAAATATTAATAACTTCTTGTCAGGGATTGTGTTATTTTAGTAAAGTAGTGGGATTTTCCTCCAATAGCCATGATTTCACTAGGACTGATTAGTTAGCTAGATTTCCAGTGCCAGGCATGGTTTTCCTCTTGTTGAGCATGTTTTAAGTACAATTAGAGAGGCATTGGTTACTGTCAAGATATGTGTGCTACTACTGCATAGTTAGGGTTATTTTGCCATGCTTGTCATTAATATAGTTGATAGGTGTCATATGTTGGTGGTACTGTTGGTTGCATCTCTTTTTTTGGAAGCTTGCATGGTGCCTCCTGGTACCATGAAGCTAGCCCTCAGGGAGAAAGCACTCAGGTCAGATCCAAATCAGGGACATCTTGGCCTGTTTCTGAAGTGCATGTGTTAGTCAGCAATAGGGGCTTCCCTTTCACCTATAGAGGGTATCCAAGAGCAACAGCAATAGGCTGTATGTCTGGGGAGTCTCTTAGACAGCCTTGTCCAACAACTCAAAAGAGGGCTTCTCATTTCTGGTATTGGGATTTTTGTTAGTTGTCTTTGGCTCTTTGAGTGTACAGCATCCACTGAGATGAGAAAAGTTCATTAAAACTACATATGTATATTTAAACACTGAATTGCATCTCTTAATTTTTTGTACACAGCTCATAGTATGATTCCTTTTGGATTTCCCAGCCATCCATATTGTCATTTTACCCACTTCCCTCCTCTAGTATTTACCTCCCTCTCCCATCTCTAAGAAGGCCCCTCCTACTTTCTTCCCCTAACAGATCAATTGTATATTTCTATTATCCTTTGCTTTCCTCTCATTTTCTCCTGAGTTACCTACTCCCCTGCCCAAAGGAACCCTCTATTTCCACATATGTCCTATCATATCACTTGCATACAGATATCCCTACTTGTATTCTTCCCCAAACTCCCTATCCTGTTAATGGTGGTCCTTTCTAACTTTTATGGTTTCTGTAGTTACTATGGGACACATACTCACATTTGAAGGTTTGGAGCTAGGAGCCTCCAATGAGAGAGAATGTCTGTCTTTCTAAGTCTGGTTACCTTATTCAATAGGATCTCTTCTAGTTACATCCATTTGCCTACAAAGTTCATGGCTTCATTTGTCTTTACTGCTGAATAGTATTCCATAGTGTATATGTGTCACATTTTAATTATCCATTCATTGTTTGTAGGACATCTAGGCTGCTTCCATTTCCTAGCTATTGTGAATAGAGAAGCAATGAACATAGCTGAACAAGGATCTATGGAGTATGATGTCTAGTGCTTTGGGCATATGACAAGGTGACAGATCTTTTAAATCATGCAAACACAAGCAAGAGTAGAAGAAGAATACCCTTCAGAAAACTGTCAGACAACATTTCCAGATGTTTCTGGAAATACAAGAAAAGTACATTTCAAAATAGGAAGTAAGAGTGACTTGAGTTAAAAAGGCAATGGTTTTAAAGAACATGGCAGAAGAGATAGGAGAAAAAAGGGTGTATTTGAAGAAAAATTAAAAATCAATAACACCATTCAAATACATACGTGGAGAACTAAAAAGAAAAATTGGTGCTGAGAAGCATAAAGCCAAGTTACTTAGAAATAATTGATGATATTGGTCAGAATGCAGTAGAAATTGATGGTACAATAAATATTATTAGACACTGGGAGTTGTACAGGAGAGAAAACAAAACTTACAAATCAACACACCTTCAGGAATTTTAAAGAAGACATGAAAGCAAACAGCAAGGACAGTTATTTATGGCTGTTTAAAAAAAAACCACTCCAGTGCACAGACCTTCTTAAACACCAGAAACAAACACACATCACTTATTAAGAATTACTTTTATGTTTATACACAAAGATTTACGGTGTTCTGAACCTTGTTCAGAAAGGCTTCTTACTGCACTGGGCAGTGGTGAATACAGAAACTTAGAACTGTCCAAAGTGCTGAAACTAAGAGACAGGGAGCATTCAGTTACAAGGGAGGTATTTTTATTGACCTTCTACCGATCTCTAAGGTCTAGGATATGTTGAGGAAGAGGGAGTGGAAACAATGTAAGTGCTGGAGGATGAGGAGGAGAGCTGTGAAGTGTTATCTTCTGGACTTGAGCTAGCAATTATACACAGGAACTTATGGCAAATATGGTTACTTTACCAAGATCTGGACAACACAAAATCAATTAAAATTCCAGTGTGGATAGCAGGGTGGCATTCAAGGCCTCACCCCTAACTGCAGGGTTTTTGAGTGTTGATGGTTACTTATGAAGGGACTGCTACTTTTCTTTGGGAGTGAGGAAACTGGTAGACTGATCCATGCTTTAGCGGATGATCCCACACCTGTGCACATATGGGGAGCCCTAATTAGACTCAATGAGTTATATTAAAAGAGAAAAGATAAAGCCTTTGGGAGGAAGATGTGTTGTGGGTGGCATTGGGAATTTATAGGCAGAGAGTGTGTGTAGATAGGACAGAGATGCATTATATACTTTTGTAAATATTTCAAAGAATAAATAAAACTATTTTAAAATTTAAATTAATATTAGTTGAGATTAAGACTGTGTTTAGTGTTAAAAGAACATTTTGTTACATGAGGAATAACTGTATATTCAGTCACAAATAAGGTTGATTTTCTTTTCAAAGAAGGAAGGTTACTTTGAGAAATATCAATATGGAATCCAACATCATATCAAGTAATTCATTCATAGAATTACTATCTTAAAATGATAGATATGATTGACATATATTTATATAAGTACAACTGCATCCTCATATTTCTAGAGGATATAATAAGGTGTAAAATATGTATGTATTTTTGTAAATATTTATGTAAAAATAATGAATAAGGTGTCTTAGTCAGGCTTCCTATTGCTGTGAAGAGACATCATAACCATGGTGACTCTGAAAAATGAAAACATTTAATTGGGGCTGGCTTACAGTTCACAGGTTCAGTCCATTAACATCATGGCAGGAACATCACTGCAGGCCATGTGGTGGCATGCAGGCAGACATGGTACTGGAGAAGGAGCTGGGAGTTCTACACCGTGATCCACAGGCAGAAGAAGGAGACTGTGTGCCACACGGGGTGTAGCCTGAGCAAATGAGACCTCAAAGCCTGCCTCCACAGTGACACATTTCCTCCAACACCTACTCCAACAAGGCCACACCTCTGAATAGTGCCACTCCCTATGGGCCAAGTATTCAAACACATGAGTCTATTGGGACCATACCTGTTCAAATCACTATAGAATGGAATGAAAGTTAAAAATTTTGAATTTTAAAAAGAAGTTAAAATTTTATACAATAGATGAGAAGTTAGATTAGGAGAAAGGTGCATAAGGAAAATGTAATATGTAAATGTGCCTGTGTCACTTCCTAGGTTCTATGCAGTTCATTATCTCTAATTTCATTGAGTCTTTTAAATGATTTTTGGCAGAATAAGGTCCCAGTGTAGCTTAGTATGGTCTTAAAGTCACAATCCTAGAGCCCTGGGCTCCCAAGGCCTGGGATTGCAGGGGTGTACCATCTGGCCTGGCTTCCAATGTTGAAACAGCGTTTTATCAGTGGGTGAAGTTTCTTTGATGTGAATCTCTCACGTTTGTGTTCTACAACTTGACTTTATCTTAGATGTTCTGTAAAGTGACCTGCTCATTTTGAATGTGACTTAGGGCTCATGTTTATATCCCAGAGTTCTTCCAGGCTGTGCAAACCTGCTAATAGAGTCTTACTAAACTGTGTAATCTCTGCTCAGCACAGCACCCAATGCCCAGACTGTGTGCATGTGAGTGCCTTGATCTGGGCATGGTTCGAAACATAGATAGGATGAACTCAGCTTCAGCCCAGGTTGTACCTATGGTTTTCCCATAGTGAGTCAGCTTCAAGTCAGCTG
>LZPO01089343.1:0-10182 GCA_001675575.1 Neotoma lepida
TAGAACTAGATGCTGTCAGCTAGGGTGATGTTCTTATACAAAACTCAATGATATTTAATCCAAGTTTGCAGGACTTCTGAAAACTTTCATTTTAATACTAGCATAAAGGTTTTTTGAGTCACAGGTTAATATTTGTTTGAATGTTAGGCAATTATGATTTGATGTGGACTTTGCTATAGATTCTTTCCCTAATGATTTCTTTCTTTTTTAAAAAGATTTGGTATTTCACCTGGATGTGTGTCTGTGTACCACATGTATGCGTGTTGAACACCAAGATCCAAAGAGACCCCAGATCCCCTAGATCTGGGGTTAGGGATGGTTGTGAGCTACCATGTGGGTGCTGGGAAAGAAACTGGAGTCTTCTGCAAGAGCAGTGGGTGCTTTGATTTTCTCTCCAGCCCTCTTAGCAATTTCTTCGCCTTTACAAAGGTTCTACCCATCAAACTTGAGCTTAAGCTCTCATTTTTATTTTATTGAAAATCCCTAGGAAAGTTTGTATTTCTAGCATAGCATCTTAAGATAGTGTTGAATATTTAAGTCATGTGGGGGGTACAGGGGTGAAGAGAGAAATCCATAGAAGATATTTATTCAAAACCTCTGAAGTAGAAAATAACTACATGTTACCCTACATCCGAATCAAGCACTGAAATACATATGTATTTATTCATTCTTACACTAATTGACCCTCATTTTTATTCNTATTTTTAGAACAGTGTTCCTGTCTTGCATAAATGATCTCAAATCCTTTTTGCAAATGGAAGGTAGATATTATAGGTAGATTCTGTATGTTACAACATCAATAAATATTCATAGTTGTTAACTATAGAATTTGTAGAGAGCATCAACCCAGAGTAAGTTAGAAGTGACATGCATTGTCCTGGCGCCCAGTTTGGCCACCATTGCACATTATCAGAGGAAGTACATCTTCTCTATCCTCTCTACAGACATAATGGATACCGGGATTACAATGGCTTCTAATGAGATCTCCTGAGTTGAATGGAAGAGTTTGTTCCATTTGCCTAACTGGTCCAGGTTCTAGCTGTTAGTAGTTCATCTTCTCCTGAAGCCTAAGCCTGCCTCAGTCAATTCCTGCTCCCATTCTCTTCACAGTTCTATCAGAATGAACTGAATCTCCACTAAATAAGATTGAAAATGGCCAATCCTAGCACTGCTTCAAGGGCTGGTAGAGGCATCAGAAATGGGGAGGGGGGCGCGGTGATAGTTCACTTTCCACAAAAATGGACGTTAGGGTATTTAGCCAGAGCAGAGAGACTTTGGCTGAGTTGCCNCAGAGTGGATTTTTGTGACAATGAATAGGAGTTTTCTTCTACCTGTTTCCTTCTCTACTTTCTTCCTCTGGCAGAGAAGATAATTCAACTAGGGAAGATAGTGTGACATCCCAGAGGTCCACTCTAGAACCNAGGCGTTCATTTCTCAGCAATATGGGATGCCATAACCTGAGGTCCCACTTGAGACTCTCACGAAAAACTGTTCCCAACCAAAACCTCCTCCAAAGCAACAGAAATCAGGATGGATGTGTCATTCACATGCAGAAAATCATCCTTTTTTACAATCTATAATTGTTCCAATAACCCATCAGCTGATCAGCCAAGAGTGAAGCAAACAAGAGAATTCAGATAAGGAAGATGAAGATGATCTACTCTGAGTAAGTCCTGCCCAGGAGTACCACTAAAGAGGACACTTCAAGGAAAAGGAACTTGGAACTGTGGGGGTGTCTCAAAAATTGAAACTATATCTACCTTATGACCCAACTGTACCCTCCTGGATATTTATCTGATGGATTCCATATCAACATCACAAAGATACTTGCACATCAATATTTATTATAACACTATTCACAATGGCTAAATTATGAAAACTAAGTGCCTAACAACAGAGAACAGATAAAGAAAATGTACCACACACACACACACACACACACACACACAGTGGAATCTTATTCAGCTGTAAAGAAGAGTGAAGTTATGCCCTTGTATGAAAATGAATGCAACTAGAGATAATCACATTGTGTTGGTCAGGGTTCTTGCTCTACAGGAGCAGTTTGGGTAATCTATCTATCTATCTATCTATCTATCTATCTATCTATCTATCTATCTATCTAAAACCAAGTATATAACATGAAAGTGGACAAGGGAACAAATAGGGAATAACAAGAGAGAAAATGGAATAAAGGGAAGGTAATATATGAGGAGAAAATATTCAACATACAACACATTCTTCTATGAAAATGTCCTATGTACCACAGTACCATGAGCAGTGTATATATGCAAGAGAATTTTTGAAGTAAGCATGCTTAAAATGCAGGAGTAACCATTAAAAATAGAGAGTGTGTATTTCTAGACAGCAGAGAGAAATAAAACAGGACTGAGTCAGTTTGCCAGAGATCTTAAAAAGAGATAGAGACAGAGGGAATAAGTGTCATGAAGGCTGTGGGGAGCCCTGGAAGTTCCCTCATGACTAGATCCAGGAGGGTGGCCACTGAATCAACCTTTGAAAGGTGATATATTGACCAGGAATATGCTCAATGAATAGATAACTTGCTTGGAATACACAAGACTCTGGGTTTGATCCCTACCACCACAAACAAAGGCAATACCTTGTCAAAGCTCACCCTTTCTCTGGTGGCACCCAGACTCTGGGCAGATGCAGGCTAAGCCTACTCCTTGCAAAGTGAGATGCATCTTTAGAGTCACAAAGCTACCCTGGCTCTGGTGGTCCCCATGGGATGAGCTGAGCATTTTGCTACAACTATCTCATATTCAATTNCTTTCTGGGAGTTTTCCAAGTATTGATCACAAGAGTGGCTCCCAAACAGACCCCTGCATAAAGGCTTTGCNCAAGCCATTGAAAAGACGTGATGTTGAAGTGCGAACTTGAAAGAAGAATTAGACATTGTCTTAAAGGAAAGAGGAAAAATACTTTGCCAAGCAGAGGAATGAATATAGCCCAGTCACAAAGGCATGGCAAACTAGAAGGAATTCCTTTGGAAAGTGTATAGAGAAAAAGCAACATGGGCTAAGGATAGAAATATTGGAGTTTGAACAGCAACTTGGATTTCATTTTGGGCCATGCAATTTGAGGATGCTGTCTTTATAAATAAATGAATGCTATAATTATATTTTAATTTAAAAAAAAATAATGGCATAACCAGAGTGTTAAGGGTATATTAAAGAATTATAGACAATATGAAGACCAGAAGGCATTCATGGAGAAGACTGCACTGGCCCAAGAGAAAGATCAATTGTATGTACATGTTGCAATGTCAATATAAACCCTTTAGGTAATAATATAAACCAGTGAAAAGGGAAAATTAAATATTAAAGAAAAGGAAAAAAGAAATGAAGAAATAGTAAGAGAAAAAATAAATAAAGAGAAGGAAGGAATTAACCTCCAAGTTCATATTGTATAAATGTTTTGCTTCTCTGATGCATGTTGTGGCAAGCATTTATTGTGAGGTTTTTTAAATTATATTCAATATAAACATAGTAAAAAAAATACTTTGCTCCTCAGGAGACCAAAAAAAAGGAGGAGAGGGAATGAGGGGAGGGAGGGAGAGAGGAGTGGAGGGAGGGAAGGGAGAATTACAAANTTTAAGAGGAAATGTAAAGAACTTGGGGTGTGCCTAGGAAAGGAAGAATGATGTCCAATGTGCTCCCCACACGCCCAGGCTTAAGTAAGAGTTTNAAACATGGAAGAGACAAGTTCATCTTAAACATGATCAGTTTTAGCTATTAGATTAGCAAAGAATTATGTGAGGAAAGGAGAGTGGAAGTGGCCATTAAAACTTCAGACAGAGCAATGCTGGAACAGTGGTGTCATTGTCCTAGAGTAGCACTGGGCTGCCTGTGTGTCTGCAGCACAGAGTTCTACCTGGCAAGGCATGCATATGGCGAATGTTTTTCCCTCTCCATGGACAGAGAACACCTAGACACTGAACACAGAGAGACAGGGTGCTCCATTTTAATAGCTCAGCAGGCCTTCAGTGGACAACTCAGGCTGCTTCCTATGCACTGTTCCCAATAATTTATAATATGCACAAAGAGTCTTTTCCATTAGATTTATATCCTTGCATTCAAATTAAGATCCACTTAGGCTGCTGCCTCAGAGTCTAGCTGAAAGGATGCCAAGACTTTAGCTTTCAAGTTTTCAGGCTTTGGGAGGATGAATTCATGGACCAGAGGCACAGCCACCCCATATGTCCAAGTCTGGATGTATCCCCTTCTCCTGAAAGAAACAATGCTAACACTATGCNGACTTTCAAAGAGAGTCAAGGAGGAGCAGGCTGCAAAGCCAGAGTGGGCATCGTTTGTACATTTGGGACTTGAAAGATTTTTGTTCTCACGTGACTTAAGCACTGTTGGAAACTATTTATGGGTTATTTCTAGGGCACTTTTTTTTCAGGATGTTCAGTTTTGAATGGCACCAAAGCCCTGGGCTGCTGTCCCTATAACAGATGGCCTGGCTCTCTGGCTGTGCCTCTGAAGCCCCTGCCAGCAGGACAGATGTGAAGTCATCCCTAAGTGGAGGGCTAACATGACTGTTGAGTGCAGGAGTTGGATGTGGAAAACTCAGACAAGAATGGAATTAGAAAGTGTCATCTTGATGTAAAGTCATGTGAAGATTAAAACCTTTTCCTGTTCGTGGCAAAATGTGCAGTGGGACTCAAACATCAACAAGTTCAGAGAGAATACTGTAATATCTCATTACAAGGAGCATGGCTGTCAGTCTGACTGCCTCTGCAGTGGACTCCTCTCCGAAAGGTCCTTCCTCACCATCTCTGAGGATGTTCCTTGTCATCATCTGCAAAAGTCACTGCAGTCTTCCAGATGCTGAGTGATCTTGGAAACAGACAGGAGAACTGTGCATGTGTATGTGCAGGTACAGGCAAGAGGACAATCTCACGTGGCAATCCCCAAGCACCATCCACCTTGTTTCGTTTTTTAAATAAAATCTCTAATCAGCCTGAAGCTTGCCCATTAGGTGAGACAGGTTGGCCAGCAAGCCCCCAGGATCTGCCTGTCTCTAACCATTCCAGCACTAGGATTACAAGGACATTGACACCATATCTGCTATTTGGGGATGGGACTCAATTCCTCCTAATTACCACTTCAGTGACTGTCCTATCTTTCTAGCACCCCCACACACCCCATAAAATATTGCTATAACAATATATAAATTCTTGTGTTTCAAGAATAATAGGTTGTCAAATATAGACAAAAGTTGAGGCACTTGGCAAAGACATTTTTACACAGGATTAAGAATATAAATGTTTATATACATGACCCAAAGTGATGCTCCAAAGGCTATTGTGCCCATAGCCAGTGCTTTAACTAATTTTTAACCAATTTTAAGTACCTAACAAAGCTTCTAAAAGTACCTTCCTTTATTCCATTTTTGTTGTTGTTATTGTTGTTTTCAAAGCCTAGAATGAATGGGATCATGTCAGTGTGCCTGTGAGGCTTCGGCACGACCCCAGAAGCTTTAACATTGCTCTCTTTGACAGACAGGGGCAAAACCCTCCGTTGGAATAATTGCCTGATCACTGTTAGTATCAGTGGAGGTGATGCTGGGCATAAGCCTCATGAAGATGGGAACTTCCACCTCGTTTCTGAGGCATACTCCTTGGAACTCAGACACATCTCAGATGATATGAGAAAGCCAAACTGACAAAGAAGACAGACAAATAGAAAAAAAAAATCTACAACGCTCGGTGTCAAGTGGAATGAAGATGACTCATTTCCAATGTGTTCTTCAAATTCAGCACTGTGTGTGAATGTATATGTGTGTGTGTACATGTGTGTGCATGTATGTGAAGAGCCAGAGGCTTACATCAAGTATCATCTTCACTAGCTCCCCACCATTTGAGATAGGGGTTCCCACTGAACTCAGAGCTCACCGGCTAGTCAGCAAGCCCCAGGGGTTCTCCTGTCTCTACAATCCCAGCTCGGAGATTACAGGCATGTACACGCACCACTGCCCTCAGCCTTTGTGTGGGCTCTAGGGATTCAAATTCAGGTCCTCAGGTTTCCATGGCAGTCACTGTACTCACTGAACTCTCTCCACAGCCCCTCAATCTCCATGAACAAAAGACAGAATGTAAAAACTGCCAGGAATACTAAAACAATTTAAATATCTTAAGCTACATATAAATATTACGTAGTACTACATGTATATGTTGTAGATAATATATGTAATACACTGGAATCATATATATTGAAATCAAAACTCAAAGAAGAGGTTAATCAGTTGACTAGATATAACTGAAGAGAGATATAATAAGCAGGAAATTAACTGAAAAATAATATGAAATGTAACATAAGAACAAAAAAGTGTGAAGGACAGGTGCAGTTTCTAGGTCAGCACAATGGAAGAATGGGCAGTGTTAGGCTCCTCCTCCCTGACAGAAAGTTTAACTAGCCATTATCCACAGTCCAGGGCAGCACTTAGAAAACTTCAGGCCTTTAACAATCCTGACACTTCTGGGAAGTCCACAGAACTAAATGTGAACCAGATTAGAAGCAGAAGAAGAACAGTTAGACTTGATCACACATCCCTCAATTCAATGGGAGCACCTGGCAAACAGATTTCCTTGGGTACATGGTTTCTACAGAGACAACAGGAACTGAAGACTGATAATCATGTCCCTGGCATTTACAGCGCTGCCAGAGAAATCCAGTCTGCTGCCCCTTTGAGGGGGCAATCAGGGTAATGGATCAGCTGGCAGTCCAGATTTGGTAGAAACACGGAACAGAAGGAAGATTTCCCACGGCCAATGACCTCATCACTGGTCACTGGTGTATCTTTGCTTCTGACAGAAACAGCACCTGCGTGGAGCGACCAGGAACCTTTACAGCCCCCTTGTAAAGCTGGGCTGCCACCAGGAGTGCAGGGGGACGTTCAATCTCATGGGTCACAAGATGGCCGGTCTCAACATCCAGCTTCAGAGGCACCTAAGGCCACACCCAGGTAGAAGAGAAAACCAGTTCCATCCACACACGTCAGAGAAGCATGGTGTTGGACCTGCTTAGTCTGAGAGGTCAACCCAAGGCCCTGCTCAGCCTGCAAAGCTCCGCCCACCCAGGAATAGTGGAGCAAACACTATAGAGTGCTCAAAGATGTCATGGTTAGGAATTAGACGACTTGGGTGAGATGGACACTTCCTTCAAAGATGTGTAAGAAAAACTCACTCTAGAAGAAACCATCAAAACACACATGACTATCACATAAATGGGAGTTGTCACTAAAACCTACTGCGCTTTAAGTATTCTTCCACTGCAAAGTGATTGTAAAAAGTTAAGGGAGAGATAATACAAACTCTGAAGAATAACTTCTAAGAACTACACAGAAAACAAAACTCCCAACTTACTCTTTATAAGACTTGCATTATCCTAATATCAAAATTCACTGAAGACTACCCAAGAAAGTTGCAAATTTTCCTCAAATACAGATATGAAAACTATTGTCACTGATATACCAACAAGTAGATTTCAGCAGCATATAACAAGATGATGTCTTGGACTAAGCTGGGAGGCCCTAATCTCACAGTTACATATCATAGCTAGTGCACACTACATAGTTAAAAAAAGTCCATGTCCCACAGGAAGTGTCACTTTGAAACTTGAATGCATAGATCACGATGCTTCCAGAAGCTCCACGCACATCAGAGGATCTCAAGGTGGCAGGAAACAGAGTGAAAAGCAGGGGACAAGTACAGAGACACTTAGAGGGTAAAATGGAAGGAGTTACAGATCAGTTCTGCTATCTGCCCTTCATGAAATTGAGTTATCAGTGGAAAGACCTTTGTTCAAGACTGTACATAGTCAATATCTTATTAGCAAAGATATTAAAGGCAGAGAGGGGGTGGGATACAACCTCAGACAGAGTGAAATAGTAGTTCAGGAGAGAATGCTGGGTAGTCCTTCAAGTAAGACTGCAGGATGTGATGAATGACAGTTTTATATTCCACATTATAAAGAAACTCTTGTACTCCATATTGTAGAAAAGAATCAGCACACACTGGCTATTGCTAGCTTAGCTCTTACACACTGTGAAGGGTTTGTTTGTTCTGCATTAACTTTTCCTAGCCCAGATGCCCCTGGAGGAGTACAAGGTTGACACCAGCAGAAATGAACCTAACTCAGCATTTCAAGAAGTGCATGACCCCAGATGTCCACAGAGTGAAGGAAGAGTGCATGGGATGATGACAAGGGAGGCACAGACACCACAAGTCTCAAGAACATGGTGAGCCTATGTAACNGTTTCCATGAGAAACGGCCTACAGAGGCTCAGACTTTTGAATAGCTGGTCCCAATTTGATAGTGCCATTTGGGGAGGCTATGGAAGTTTTAGAAGATGTAACCTTGCTAGAGGAAGTGGGCTTTGAGAATTTGTAGCCTCACTGTGTTTCCAGTTGACTGTTTCCTGGTGTGCCAACCAAATGCAATCAGCCAGCTTCCTGCTTCTGTCTCCACCTGGTGCCACGCCTTCCCACCTGCTGCCACGCCTTCCCACCTGCCACCATGCCTTCCCACCATGGTAGACTCTTATCCCTCTGGAACCATAAGCCAAAACAAACACTTTCCTTTATCGGTTGCTTTGGTCATGGTATTTTATCACAGTAACAGAAAAGTAACTGATACTACAGTACTAGGGTGCAAGCCTGAGCTCCCGAATGACTGACCACCTTTGCCCCCACCCCACTTCTCCCTACGTAATCTGCTAACTGGAGATGAATTAGAAGACAAATTTTTAGGATGTTAATCTGCAGTCTTCTCATGCTGGCCCCTTTAATATAGCACAGTTTTAAAGATTTCATTGCTCTCTCTGCTCACTGGCATCTGCAAGAGACGGGAAGCAAAGAGCTCTGGTGTTCTGGTTACGTATTCAGGCTGCATGTCACCTGCTAGACAACATAATTACATTACCTTGAAGAAGCACTTTCAATAGATCTAAGCAGCTGATCCCTCTCCAGAATTTATGCTTCTGCATTGCTGAGTAGCTTCTCCTCCCTGCCTTGCAGCAAACAGCCATAGGTGTAACTCCTGCTGAAGGCTCAGGCTCAGCGAACCCATCTTTGCCAGTCCTGACTTGTAGCCCCACCTAAGCCAGCAGAGGCTCCCTAAAGATGAAAGGACAGTCACTCCTTCAAAGCAGGTAACAAGGCTTTCACACTCTCAGCTTTGGAGAGAGACAAGGCATCCTCTTAAAACATCAGGTTACACAAATCTGACTCATGAGTGGACAAAATGAAAAGGCACAACACAAGAGGACAAAGCCTTTTTCATATTTTGTTCTCAGTGCAGCCAAACACAGGAGGTCTGGTACTCACCTAATAACTTGCACCCAGGGGCTGTCAATATATCTTATGTGTTACACATAAATAGCTGACACAACCCTCACACCGCCAATCCCTGGTGCAGAACAAACAAGCTGTGACTGTACTCAGTAAAGCAAAACAGTGCCCAAGGAGGAGTGAGGTGTGCAGGAGTGCAGGTGCCTGTCTGCCAGAGGCCTTTGGAAGCAGAATCCAAGCTATTTCTTTATTGGAGTTGGGTATCTCGAGGGATTAAAGATAAAAGGTTTATACCTCCAGGTTCTCCAGCTTAAATCAACTGAAAGCATGAGTGACTTTTTAAAAAAATCAGAAGACGACTGTGTTGTCCTAATGCTTAAAGTTATTATTCGTCTGAGAAAGCGTGCTTATTACTCTGCCCCATGCAAACCTTTGTGTGAGCGCATGCATAATTGGATAGCTGTCTGAGAAGTGAAGAGTGCGTAAAGCTGCTTTTGAGTTGAGGATTACTCAAAAACATCCATAATCCCAACTTACTAGACCTATGTCTGCACTGACAGCAACAGGAAGTTCTTATCTGCAGTGTCTTTAAATAAATGAGGTGTGTAAGCCACGTCTTCATTTGCTTTCTTTTAAATGTACTTAATTTTATTTTCATTGACTAATAGTTATGACTTCTTAGGCCCTATGTGATGTTTTGGTGAATGTTACCATATGGAAAGACTGGTTCAGCTGAATAATTCCATCAGGTCGCACTTGTTAGAATGGCTGCTGTGGAGAAAGAGTTGGTGATGGTGAGGATGAGAAGAAAGGAGATCGATCTGTGTGCTGTAGGTAGGAATGGAAGCATTGCCTCCTGGAAGACAATG
>LZPO01089347.1:0-10140 GCA_001675575.1 Neotoma lepida
TTTGAGCCTGGGGATTAGTCTTCTTTCTAAATATTTTATTTACCATGGCTGTGAGTCTGAAGCAGAGGAAGTAAGTAAAACATGAATTTCTTTTGCTCACCATAATCAGAAGTTGATAATATCTGGATGACCTTTTAAAATAAGCACATGCTTGTCTAATCATGGGTTTTTCGAGCTGGAAGTCATTTTACAGAAAAGGCCAATAACTTTACTTTATAGGTGAGGGAATTGTGGTCCTGAGAAACTAAGTGATTTAGTGATGTCACATCTGTGGTTGATGGTGGCAAGTCTAGACCGAAGCCCGCGGGTCCACTCTATTCTCCATTTGCCACTGCATTCACTGTCATAGTTTTCTCTATGAGCTAAGATTAAATATAGCATTTTATTTTTAACAGGGCCAAAAGAATGTACTAGAATTTGAGAAATTAAAAACGATGACATCACATTTAGAAACCACCATGAAGTGTTTTCTCTGAGATAGATTTGAGATAAAAGTGATAATATACTCACTCCTGCACTGAGCTGAGTAAATTTTCATTAGAAGGCACAATGCCTTTGACTCTGGGTTCCTGGTGCGTTTGGTTTCCTTGACTTTCTGAAACTTATTAGGACAGGCCCATCAATAATGTTGCGGATACTTCCAGCCACCTGGAGTGCTGGGCCTGAAAATGAACTGTGATGAATGAATATGACCAGCATCAAAAGTGATAGCCTATATTTCTACTGTCATGTAGACATGGCTAAGTGTTTAATTAAAAAAATTAATAAAGAGAAAGTGTTTCTTCTTATTAGGATTTCTGAACTTTTTAAGTTATGAAATTTAGAATCCGGTGTCATTATTAAAACCTTTGGACCTGTTTTATTCTATTTCTAGATCTTTTAGCTGTGCCTAAGCATCCGTATGCTGCCATGGAGAACTGGGGACTAAGTATTTTTGTGGAACAAAGAATACTGCTGGACCCCAGTGTTTCATCTATTTCATATTTGCTGGATGTCACCATGGTCATTGTTCATGAAATATGTCACCAGGTACGAGAAAAGGAACAGGTGTAAGTATAATGTGAAACTGTCTGTAATGTAAGGTGGCTTCATACATCTAGATGAGGGGCTTGGTTTTTATCCTACCATCTCTGTTCTGTACAAATCACTGTGCAGCTCCTCTGCACGGCATGGCATTTTTCTCAGACAATAAGGTAAGCGCACGCACATACACAAACTGATGGCATGGAGTCAGCAACCGCCAGTGGGTTTAGTTGAAATGTGTGATGGAGTGGTTGCCCCTTCAGAGCGCTTGTGTAGTTGCTGATCAGCCATGCTTCCATTTCTTTGATTATTAGTGTGTACATACGGTAAGTGCAGTGAGAAAAATGATGTATTGCATTGTGGAGAGATGCAGCTGAGTCTAGTGTGTGTGTCAAAATTTGCTTTTGCCAAAATCAGTTTGTTATTCTTCTTTCCCCATCACGTAGACACATAGGAAGTCTTTCACTAACTCAGCAATAGACTCTTTGTTCTCAAAAGAGTGTTTATTTTTTTACTTGGCATATTTAGAAATTCATATGTAAATTGGACAACTTCATAGTGAAGCTAAGATAGAAATCAATTTCATTTTGATTTTATGTACTTTCTTACGAGTGGAAGGTTGTAGATTGATATTTTGCAACACTTGTTAAATTGTGATTTTGGTGAAAAAAAAATCACCAAGAACAGACATTGTTAACAGCATCTTCTGCCTCTTGTACTGAACCAGTGAGAGAGTTGTACCCTTGTGCTCACCAAGTCAGACATGTTTCTGACCTCAGGTTACAGAGGAGCCACTGCAGGTGTAAAGGGGGTCCCTCAGTGCTAGAGAGGCTCCTCCTTTGACTTACAATTCTGAGGCAAATGTCATTTCCTTTTGGGATGTTCCTGTAAGTGAAAAATTAGGTCTGTGATTGTGTTGAGATGAGACCCAGTGATAGTACTATAATTTATTGTGCAGGGCTCTGCAGTTCCCATGTTTCCTGTTATATGCTAGTTTCCCGTAGTAGCTCAGTGGTAGTAGGCCACTTACCACAAAGAACTGAGACAGAAGCTAGGAGAAACAGCTGTCATGATTTCACTGTGATTGTCACATTTGATTTCTCTATTACCCTCCTCACCTGTTTGTTGTCACAGTGCTGAAGACAGGTTGTCAATTTGAAAGAGAAATGTGTATTTTGGATACAGTAAAACATTCAAAATAGAGGCTGCATGGCCGTTACCCTATTTGGAGCTATATTTTATTTGTATTTGAATTAGAGAGTCCTCAAAGGAAATGATACTTTATCATTAACATTGGAGCACTTGGTTGGGGCCCTAAGCTATTCTTATCTTATGATGACGCTTGAAGTAGTATCTGGTATGTCTTTGTCTGTCAAGACTGTTCTATTCTTTGTTCAGCCTGGTCAGTCAGAATCCAGCTTTCCATATCTCCTGTTTCTCAGAGAACATATTCCCACACAGACTCTTTACACTGTGGGTTACTCTTATCTGCTGTCCGTCTGGAATTCTCTTGCCCAAAACTATCTCATGGCTGGATCCTTATCATTAAAGTTTTGGCCCAATTGTCATTTGCTCAGAGAATGATTGTGCTCTATCATCACAAGCAGTCCCATCTCCATCCCTCTGTTATTTTGTGAAGATTAGAATTTATGCTGTCTGTTACTTTTTAATTATGTACCATCCATAATTGTTACCTGTGTGAGAATAGACACTACCTAGATTTTCTTCATTGAATTTCAAGTCTTTTTGAATGTTTGTGGCTTGTAATATATTTTTGATAACAAATTTAGAAAAAGTAAAGATTTCAGAGTAATGTGTTGTTATATATTTATTGTTATTTAATCAAAATATCAATTAAAACTTCTTCATGAGCCATATCAGATTTTATTGGCTCAATTTCTCATTATCAGGAGAGTGTAATATGGAAGAAGTTCAGAGTCTTTGTTTGGATTCATTAGTCAATGTGGGCTGTGATCTTCCTCTGCTTCAGAGGGAAATGTTTTATTTTTATGATGACTGCTCACTACTATTCTAAGTAGCACTTCTGGAACACCATACAGAGTCTTCTGCATCTTCAGCAGACACTGGCTACTTCTAATGTCCAGTCATTCATCCCAGCCTGTCCCTGTAATGTCGCAATAAACAAATCTTTTCTTCTTCTATACAGTAGGCCTTCCAATCTCTGAAGACAGTTGTCACCAGCTTTGATTCATGGTTACTATTTTTGTTCTTCATTGAGCACATTCGTAAAATACTAGTGTTATCCAAGTCATCATATTAATCACTACAGTCCTGCCCCAACACATTTTAACATCACAAAATCAATTTGGGAATGACACCCAGTTATGATAATCACAGATTAGCACATTGGATTTCAGGTAAAATCATTCTGAGATGGATGCTATTTTTTTCTTATGCTCCTTCATTCTGTTCTTGCAGTGGTTTGGTGACCTCGTGACTCCACTGTGGTGGGAAGACGTGTGGTTGAAGGAAGGCTTTGCTCACTACTTTGAATTTGTGGGTACAGACTACCTCTATCCTGGCTGGAACATGGTAAATGATTTTTTCTCTAATTATATGAAATTTCCAGGGAAAGGTTGAGCTGGTGTACACTGAGCTTATGCCACCATTAGAGATATCTGAAAACACCAGTCAGTGCATGAAAGAAGTATTCTGCCAATAAAGGAAAACTAACCAGAATTTAAACGTTAAAATTCCAGAAGATACCTTTTATCTTTTCTGAAGAAATCAAATAAAATCTGACTTGTTATATATTGCCTTCAAACATCACAATTTATGTAAGTGGAAACATTTTAGATTGCAGAGTTTTATAGTATGAATTGTTATGTTAATAATAATAAAAGAATTATCCTTTAAAATAGAGAAGTTTACTGTAATTAATAAGTGATATTTTAGGTATATGATGCATTTCAAAATAGAGAAAATGAGAACACATTATTGTTTTAAGACATGAAACATAGTGATTAGATAAAAGATTATGTTATTTCTACCAATAGGTGCATTTTGGGATTAGGTGACTTTATAACATGTCAGTAACATTGTTTATAGCCCTGAACATGTTAGGCACATGCTTTAGGGATGTTCTGAACTATGAACCCTGAGTCCGGTTCTTTGTGCCACAAGCTGTGATGTTTTAAATCTCTTTGATAAAAAGTAGACAATGTGGTTTCTATGTCTTTTCAGATCAGTTTTTCATTTTATGTAAGCTTCCATTTATCTATAGTTGACTATAATAGTATTGAATAGAACCCATAGTATATGCTGTTTTAGAGCTCAAAATTAAGATAACTTTGAAATTTATTTTAATTGGTATTAGTATATTGAATAAAAATTTCAGTGTACCAACATTTAACTTTTAGAGGCTAAAATTTCACTTATAAAATTTCTGTCTCTCTCTCTTCATATACAATTATATATATATATATATAACCTCTCTATATATAATCACTGATTATCCTACAGAAATATCGACACATTTAATGTGAACAATGATATGATTTGGAGTATATTTTGCAGGCTATTAGGTAGCTCAGAGGTAGCAGGCTTGCCTAGCATACACAAGGCCTTTTGGTTGCTCTCTAAAACTGAAAATAAAGAAGTAAACAAATAAAGAAAATGCTCTTAAAGAAGTTTGAATTAAAACCACAACTACTCTACCATATTATCGGAAGTATTCATTGGCAAATGTAAAATTTTAATACTTAAATGTTTAAGATTATTAAAACATCTCAAAAAGCATCTTTTGGTTCTTAGATGACTTTGAACCAGCTTTAAGATTTTCATTATGCTGTGGATTACTACCAATTTATAATTTCATTACATCTCCATATTAAAATATGTTCTTATTACAAATGACATGTCACCCATATAGGTAATACTTTTTTTAAGCTCATTCAACTGCGTGTAATAAAATCCCCTCTATTCATCATTATGAAATGTACATCTTAGATTAAAAAGTAATCAGCAGTATAGTACGTGGGGTGAAAATGGATAGATTTTGATGGTTTTAAGCATGGCCGTATAGCCTTGGGTTTGATGCCCTTAGATTTTGTCTTGAAATGTTTTGTGTATTTTATTAGCTCAATTATAAGCCTAAATCTTATGGAGAAGATATCTTCAAGAGATGTTGAAAATGAAAAAAAGCATAAGTGACATATATTTGTCCTTTCATAGAATATGTCCTGGAAGCATGAAAACCTTAATGTGTTAAGATATAAGATTTTATTTATTATGAGTCAATACATAATAATTACTTGGAAATTAATAGTGATATAATTATAGTAACTCAGAAAGTTCACCAAAAAAAGCTCCGTTAACATTAATTTGGCAATTAATTGTAAGTAGAAACAAATATTCTTTATTTTCAGTTTTAAAAAGTGCACATACTTTCTGATCTTTGCTAGCTTTTTGTTTTTAGGAATTGTGTTTTTAATTTAATGAAACACTTCAATATACTAAATTCACAAACCCCACAATAAGAGACTCTATATATAGATTGTTCCTCCATAAAACATTAATATCTTCTTTGAAAATAAAATTTCAAGAATAAGTTAGCCACATAAATAAGAAAGGATGTCAAGTGGCTGTATGGCTGTGCCAGCACTATTTTTCATAATGGCATCAGCAAAAGAGTGAAAGAAATACTCTACAAAATAAGAGTGCTGGCTGTGTCAGCAGCAGCTCGCTGTTGTGGTATGTGCAGGAGCGCCTCTGTGAGTGCATGTCTTGGGCTACACTGGAGCTGAGCTGAAAATAGACAATCCAGAAGTCAGACTCATGTCAGGAGTACAGACATTCAGAAAGTTGACCTTGTTTGTGTCTAATCTCAAAAGAGAGTGCTTTAAAAAAATCATTTTTAGACACCAGGACTCAAACACTGAAATAGAGTCCCAATTTGCTAGGAATATTACTATAACAATATACCTTGCATGGAACAGCAATAAAGAAGCCCAGAATTATATGGTATTGTTAAGGAGCTCTTGTTCTGATCTGGGCTGATATCCCTGCTCAGCTAACAGTTGCTCAGAAGAACTGTAGGTTGTGATTATTTGAGTGGTCATGTATTTTCAGAACCAGTAGTCAATACTAAAGCAATCAGCTTTTATATAACAACTACTATGTGGAATTAAAAAAATGCAATATTATCCATCTCCCCTTGGGGAAAATGTCTGAATTTAGCATTTTATAGATATGAGTCCTTATGGGTACTATGATGTGAGGTCAGTAGAATGGATTAGAAAAAAAAATCAACTAAGAGTCTAAGAAAACAATTCACCTAAATCATCATTTGAAATACGAGACAATTGTACTAAGTACATAGTCCTGTGAGAGCTTTGACATGAATGAACTATTATACAGTGTCAACCTTCCTAATGCTGTGACCCTTTGATACAATTCCTAATGTTGTGGGGACCCCCAACCACAAAATTATTTTCATCACTACTTAATAACTGTAATTTTTGCTGCTGTTATGAATCATAATGTAAATATTGGATATGCAGGTTATCTGATATACAACTTCCATGAAAAGGTAGTTTGACCTGCACATGGGTCATGATTCACAGGTTGAGAACCACTGCATTACACAAATGTGAGAGAAATATCATGGTCTTCAAAAGAGATCACTTCATTAGCCAAGTGCACAGCCTGTACAGAGAGATACTCTAACATTTTCTACTCCAGTAATCACTTTTGACAATCTAGATTTATATGAGCTACGTAGAGAATACCAAACAAGGTCTCTATATTCCATGTCTGTACTTATTCTTACCAAGCCAATTTGAACCTATACTGGCAACACAAACTCCTCTATGGGAACATATACTTTAGGTAATATGAAATTTATCAAAGAGAATTTGGGACAACCTTTAGAAGCAGCATTCTTTAGCTTATGGCTCAGGGTGTATTTCATGGGGTGATTTTTCTTTTTTGCTGCTTTCTATAATTTTATCAGTATTGGCTAGTGGGGACATTACTGGATGGCTCAAGTGCCAGTTTGATATTGCTGGGCATTGATGTTAAATCCTATTGTGATGGGAATTTAGCTTACTGGTTGAGTGCTTGCCTTGTGTATATCAGGGAGTTAGCTTGATCCCTGTAATTTAGGAGGAAGAACAACCATGTTTTCTCAGAAGGGACAAAAGAAGATGCTAATGCCATATTTTAACATTCTTCAATACCTCTTGATCACTTTCGTTTGAAAACAAATCCGTGATGATATAATTTTAATTCCAGAAAAGAACATAGAAAACTTTTCTGTGAAGAAGCTCTTATTTTTAGATTTGATTCTGATGTGGGTCAAATCATACCCCCGGAGCACATTAAATAGGTTCTCATTGTGATTTGTTTTAATTGGTTTGCAGGCTCCTACTTCAGTCTTCTGAAGGCACTCTGAGAATGTGCGTCTGCTATGACTATTAACCACCAGTCTTTGGTGGTTTACCAAAGGAATTAAGCTGCCACCGAGCCTCTCATATTAGTAAACATAAGTTAGACGCTGATAAAGCACAAAGATTGGGAATTTCCTCTTTTTTTTTTATTATTACTGTAAACTAATCAACTAAACTTCATTATGCTAAATACTTAGAGTATCTTAAATGTTGCAAAAACTTTAACAAATGTCCCCAATTGTCTGTCATTGGCAGGACTAAAATAAGAAAAAAAATGAACTCTGCTATGAGGCCAGTGTCATTGTAATAAAACTATTCTCACATTTTAAATTACTTTATTTTCATTCAAAAAGAAAGAGAAAACCCTTGGTAAGTTGAAATATTTGAGCTTATTGAATTTTGTTGGCTTAAATATAGATACATATCTCTTAATCATCCTAACCCACAAAGAATACTCTGATATTCAAAGAGGAATAAATGAAAATATTCAAAGAAGAATAAATGAAAGATAAAGAAAAGAGTTTGATTGAGGCTGTTATTTTACTTGTCCAGGGAGCTGTTCTTTTCTTATGCCCATATGTGATTCAATGGCTGCATGGAAATACCATGAGTGTTGGTATATTGGTGCTATTGCATGCAATTCAGAAGAAATAAAAGATATATTCACATAGTAGCACTATGGGTCCAGGGATAGGCCAAAATAAATATGTTTTAGAACTTTATAAATTCTGAATTCCAAGTAAATACACGTATTCACACACTTAGTTCTCCCTATATTTGTATTTGTGTGTTGTGATCAAAGTCCACATACAACATTTCATTAACCGGAAATGAGGAATTAGAAGGTGGTCCAATTGTTTTTAATTGGATGATATTTTAATCTTGAGTGACTCTAAATGTGAAAAATTTTAAAGACTTTCTGGCTAGTCTCTGGCTGTGTATTTTTTAAAAATTGAAAATAGATTTTCTTTCATATAATATCTTCTGATTATGTTCCCCCCCTCAACTCCTCCCGGTTCCTCCCCACTTCCCCAACCACCAAAATCTACATCCTTTATTACTCTCTCTTATTATAAAACAAAAGGCATATAAAATAATATTAAAATAAAAACAAATGAACTAGAATAGGGCAAAACAAACAAGCAAAAAAAGGAGCCAAAGAAAAAGAACAAGAAATACATACATACATACAAGAAATACATACACAGAAAACCCATACAAAATAGAAAACATAATATATAAGCAAAAGATCCATGAGATTAAAAATAAAATGCACAGACAAAGAACTTAGAAAATACCATTGAGTTCTTTTTGTGCTGGCCATCTACTGCTAAATGAAATAGAGTTCCAATTTGCTAGGAATATTACTATAATAGTATACCTTGCATGGAACAGCAATAAAGAAGCCCAGAATTATATGGTGTTGTTAAGGAGCTCTTGTTCTGATTTGGGCTGATATCCCTGCTCAGCTAACAGTTACTCAGAAGAACTGTAAGTTGTGATTATGTGAGTGGTCATTAAACCTTAGATATATTTTGTATTCCCAGTGAGACCCCATTGGAGAAAACTAATTTTTCCTTTTGGGAGAGGCTCTGTGTCTTTTTGATGCTGTTCAATGACAGGGCATTTGCATTGAAAGACTACAAGAAAGCAGAAGGAGGGCATGCTTGAGTGTCTTGGGGTCTTGATCTTGAAAATAGGCCTCTTTTGTGTGTCTCCTTTATCCTTCCCTCATCTATCTGCAAACGTATTTTTCAGCTAAAAGCAGAAGCCTTTAAAAAAATGGAACAATATCTCCTCAACCCCCTATATTGAAAGACCTGGCTCCCTATTCTGAAAGAGTCCGTTTTACTCTTCCCTGAGCATTAGTACTGGCAATGTTCGCTGTTTGTGGCTAATGGGCTTGTTGCAAAGAGGGGGGAGAATGGCTCTGGGAATAGCATCCCCCACACTAGAGTCTTGCAAGTGTCATATCTGAATCAGTATCATTGCAAGAGCAATCCTAAAGTGCACTGATGCACCTGCTGCCCCATAGACTCGACTTTAAACAAGGCTCAAATGAGGATAACCCAGTGTTAAGAGCAAATCTGCCCCTTGGATCCCAACCCACAGTGGATACAGAAAACTTAAGAAATTTCTACTGAGTACCAGTTAAAATAGCAACTGTGCTCATCACTTTAACACTTTTAAGTAGTCCTCATTGTGACTACTATAATAAGAAAATGTGCTCATCTCCCTCATTTTGGGTCTACCTCTTTCTTTTTTAGAGGAACATCTTCTCTTAGTAGACCTCTTTGACATTTGTTAAAAGTGTCAGGAAGGCCACTCATCTGTGAATGTTTGAAGTGTCTTAACTGGTTTAGCTTTATGGCTCTAATACATTTTTTTTTAGCTTAAAACTGTAACTGAAGACTATAGTTGATCATTTTTACTTTTATTTTCAGTTATTTATAGTTTTAAAAATCAAAATCTAAACTTCGGCTTTATTGGGGTCATTGAAACTTCAGAAGAACTTCAGTGTTACCAAGGGGTGTGTGTGTGTGTGTGTGTGTGTGTGTGTGTGTGTGTGTGTGTGTGTGGTGTTTAGCTTGCAGCTTTCAGTTTGCTAACACAGTTGTAGAAAGAAGAGCAGAAGAAGTTCAGTGTGTCTGTGTGGCCACACACACACACAAGCCTGTCTATTTAGGAAGTAGCTGAGAGGTCTTTC
>LZPO01089348.1:0-10132 GCA_001675575.1 Neotoma lepida
CCTCAACTGAATGTATCAGGCTCTGCTGACTTCCCCTTAGGGAAGCCTTACCTTTTCAGAGAAGGGAATGAGGGGCAGGTTGGGGGGAGCTGGGGGGAAGCGGGGAAGAGAGGGGGATCTGTGGTTGGTATGTAAAATGAATAAAATAATTCCTAATAAAAAAGATTGCATCATGAAAGAATGCTTACTGATAGATCATTAATGCCTATCTAGCATATAAAGGCTGTAAGGTAGTGTAACAAGAGAAGAAGAAGCAGAGGAAATAAAATGATCACTGATACAGGCGCTAGACAACTGGGCAGACAACGGGCTCCAGAACCAGAAACTGCAACCGTAACACTGATTCCTGGTTAAAAAAAAATAATGGGGTCCTAATTCTATCTCTGGCCAAGAGTGTAACTTTAATCCTAAACTGCCCAAGAGATACATTTCTATGTAGCCTGAGGTTTTGTGGTAGAAAAGACACACCATGATCCTCTTTTTTAGTTAGGCCAAATGAAGCAGGCAGTCACATGCTTAAGGAACACTCTTAAAACTATCTGTTCAATAAACCTTAAGAAATAGTAAAGAGAAAAAAAAAGGACCTAAAATTTCCTGTTGACATAGTGTTCTCTCCAGCCATTGTTTGATTTCCCACCTGTCCTTTACCTGTTTGACACACTGAAATTCAGGGAAGATATCAAAAACTAGGATGATAAGGGGATACCAGACTAAGAGTAACATTAGAAGATATTCTGGTGCATAGTTAGAAGTCTTAAATATAGGGAAGTATATAAGTGTGGAAAGTTGTATATCTTTAACATTAGATATTCAAAAATCAAAAAAGAAAGTAATTTAAGAGAAAAAGTTGAAATCTTATACAAATTACATGTTTAAAATAATGAAAAGTCAATTTTAGAGGAAAGGTAATAGTGCTTTATTCAAAATTGTTTTCTATCTCACTTGAACTGCTTAGACTAGTTATTCACATTTTAGTATTTTATTACTGATCAGCATTATAGACAAGGTTTCAAACACCAATACCTAACTTTTCACTTGTTTATCAATATCTGTTTTCTGGATATGTTATTTCATCCTGGATACCCTTAGTGTGGGGATCCCTGCAAGCATCACTGCCAGCAGAAAAACCATCCATGTGAAGTAAGAAGGAAACTTGGTTCATTGTAACTTTGTTAGGCTTGATCAAACTTGGAGTCTGACACCCAGCCAGTTTATTTTAGACATGTTTAAGTCCAGTACAATTTTGTAATAAAAGGTCTCTGGTAAAAATTATTTCAATCCTATGTACACAATAAAGCTTAAGGCATCACTACATTGAAACTCTTTTGCAAAGTATATATGACCTCTACCATGAAGGTGCTTTCTATGGCTTAAAGGTCTAGGATGTGGTATGGTCTCTGACCCAGATAGTATAAAGATCAGCAGTCTATAAAGTACATGTGATATCTCCTCTAACAATAGGTTTCATTGACTAAGAAACAAAGATAAAGATAAAGGTCTAGGGAGGAACAGTATAGGAGAAACATTCTGGGGGATTTGGGTGAGGTCTGACCCTATAGAGAGCAAGAGTCACCAGGTTATTAACAGCATCAACTTCTAGCCTTCTGGTTGGAAACAGGTATACATTTCTTCAATTGAGGAGACAACTCTCCATGATTAATATTTCTGGCTTTTCCAGGGCTTATCTGTGAGCACTTCTCTACCCAAGCTCCTGGGTCCTCAATCTCCATTGAATATATTCAGAAAATTCCCACAAAGTATATTACAGAAGAAAAGCAGAATGTTGCAGAATAATATGAAGCACTCTCAATGATGAAGATACACCATTATGACCAACTACATTTTTAGTCTTTATACAATTTCTTCAGTGTCTTGAAAATTTCCTGGGGAGTGTTTTATTTATTAAGGTGATTGGTATACTCATTTAGATTAAATCCTTGAGGAAGAGATGGTGATTAATATTTGGTCAAACAGCAATCTTATAGTCTTTCAGAAAGGTTAGAATATTCTTTCTGCATTCAGAGATAGAGAAATTATTTAGATATCACTATTTTGAGGAGTAATCAAAGTTCTGCAATTTCAGTTCCTGGCTTTGAAGACGCTGATTAGTAGCAGGTTGGTGTGTCCATCCTTAATGATCTTCAGTTATACCAATCTTTGACTAGTTTTCTGCCAATCTGAATTGTCCTATTTGTAAGTGAATTGCAGTACTGTACTACAAATCCTTTCAATATCCTTATTTTTGTTCCTGAATTTGCATCTCCTTACTCATTTGTGGGGGTTTGTGGAGCCATGTGCCAGTGGAGTGGGGAGGGAGAAACCCAGGTTATTTGCAGGGGAATGCAATTGAGGCTTCAAATTAGGAGAGATAATGCCAACACATGATCCCCCCTGTGGACAGCATTGATATGGATCAGATGTGTGATTGGGTGACCTTTAAGCTTATTGGCCCATTAGGGCGTTGATCCCTTCCAGCCTTGTGATTTTATGCTTTAAAAGGGATTTGCTGACTTTTAATAAATGAGTTCCTGCTCGACATGACTCCTTGTCATGTCTGATTGTCTCCAGAAAGGAAAGCTGGGAAACAGACAGACAGCATGCACTTACCTCTCCTCGGTTCTACGTCTCCCATCGTGGGAGACCTAAGTTCTTGGTGGGGCACAGATCCCTACTCTCATTAACTAGTTACACAGTACACAGTACACCTTTACTATGGTCTTCTCACTATGGTCTCTCACTAATTGTGATGGAAGAATACATTTTTTTTAAACAGAATGTGAATATCATAGAATGGATTGTGAGATATTTCATCAGAACATTTGTGTGGCATTATATTGAAGATTCCTATAGCAAAATAGCAGCTATTTCTGAATGTCTATGATTTATGGAAATACTCTTATGATACTTGCTGTGAGCTGCAGAAATATGAACTAGGAATTCAGCTGAAAATGACAAAAGCTAATACCTCTTCTAGAGGATAAAGCCAAAACTCAAGGAGTATTGGTGATGCTGGCTTTTGAATATATTAGCTGTTTCCTGCCATGAATTTCTTGTGTGCTATTGTAGCTTTCCCATTTGATTCTTTCCCCAAGAACTTAGACAGTGTGGTTGATCATTCTTTGGGCACACTTTCCCTCTATACAATTGAGGTATTTGGATAACATCCCCCAACTGTGTTGACAACAGTCACACAGTCGAGACCCCTTTTTTCAGTTCCCCCTGTTTGGCTTTAGACTTAGAAGTCTGCCTTTCTGTAATTATCTCCATTAGCAAGTATCCAGGGCCAAGGCCATCTCTGGACAAAAGTATTTTATCTGAGATACTTCTCAAACATCCAAGGGCAGACTGCAGATAGATAAGCATGAGACCACCTGCTAGTCTCCTGAAATAAGGTAAATATCCAAACTGAGACAAACACCAAGGACAGGCAGATGTTAGGTACAAAGCTTTGTTCTTGTGCGAATTAAGCTTAAACCCTTCTTTCTCCCATAGCCCAAGTCTCCCTTTAACAATTAACTCAGAACAAAAGGGCTTTTACATACCAGGTCCATCAAGCTGTGACACAGGCTATCTAGCCACCGAGTACACTTCCTCTGCCCTGCCAAAAAATAATGTAGCCAAGATAAACTGAGACAGATATGGCTCCAAAGGAAAAAAAAACAGTTTTATTTTACTCATGACTTATAGTGACATCAAACTTCTAACATTTTACCTAACCGCTTCTAAGAATATAGTTTGAGCATATAAATAAATTATCTTTGTAGATCTTTTAACTGATTTTACCCCTTAGTTGACCCCACCTCCTTTAATCATTTCCATTTTGGGTTGTAAATGAAGCTTACAATCACTGCTCTCTGTGTGGATCTTATCACCTCTCTTTATGACCCTGAAAGCCTTGCATTGCATTATTAAAGTATTACTGCTTGTAAGTGTATATATACCGGTACCCCCACAGCACTGTGGAGATTTGACTTAGAAGAATAAAGTGAGGCTGAAGATGGAAAGAACTTAGGTAGAACAATGAGAGAACAGTAGAAGAAAGGACAGAGAGGAGCTATGTTTGAGCACAGAAATGAAGCTCTGTAGATAGGATTTGGACTTAGAAGAATAAAATATTGACTAAAGAGCTCGGTGTGCTTAGATTCATTCAAAATCCCTCAGATTAAATTCTTTGCCACTGATAGTGTCTCTTCTGGAACTCTGGGAAAAGACTATCAAGGGCTAGGCCCCTATAGTTTTTGATAGATACTTCACAAAAATCACCTAACTTAATGGTCACAAATAGCTACATTAGGAAGAAATTATAGTTTCCATTTTATAGGCAGAACTTGCAGGAACAGAGTAATTTTCATATAGCCTTAGCAAACCTTTCTTTAAAACTCATATTTGAAACCAATTTGATATCTGTCTGTGGAGAAATAGATTAGTACCAAAATAAGTGACTTACAACATAATATTATTACAAACTTTTTCTATTAAGACTTAGCCAAGCTAATGTTGATCATTACTTAAAGGGGCCAATAATACATTCTGATTTTGATGTCAGATAAACAAAAGAGACCATAGAGCATTTATTAAAAGAAGCAGCTGACACTTGCAAGTGAGTAAAGTGAGTAAAGATGAGTAAAATGCACTTGTTTAAAATAATAACAATTTCTTCACTAGACATTGCTAATTTCTGACAAATACAGTTGTCAGATAAAGTATTATAAGATAATATTTAATCAACAATATCTTGACCATTGAAGAAATCACCGAAACAATACTTTTCACTTTTGTTTGTGAATTTCTGGCTAATTAAGAAAATATATGACTATCATGCTAAAAAAACCAATTTTTCAATAAATGAAAGCACTCTACACTTGTGATGTTGCATAATAAAAGTAGTTATATGAATGAAAAAGAAAGGAATGTTAAATAATATAACAAGAGTAGCAGAGGGAAAAAAATGATAAAATGAATTACCAATCAAAGAACATCAAGGAGAAAATTTGCATAATCATTCTCTAAAGGGTGAAAGTCAAAGGGATTTTTATATAATATTTATTTGTTTTTGGTTTTTGATAGTCACTCACTACGTAGTTTAGACTTACCTCAAACTTAGAGCAATCTTCCTGCCATGACCAGATGAGTTCTGGGATTACAGGCAAATGCCCTCATAGTTAGCTTCAAGCACTAGAAAGAAGTTCATAATTCTCACTTTAGTTCTTTGAAACTACTTCTCTAGATAGAATAAAAATAAATCAAGGTTCTGTGTACATTTAAATAAAATAAATGCAATTGTTCAGCTAGTTATAATGAAATTCAATATTCATGTTTAAAGAAAATGATTTTGAGAAGTTTTTAGACTTAAGAGTTATAAAATTTATAAGAGTCCAGCAGAATCCAAATACATTTGGATTGTTAGCAGGGAATCATGTGAGTATGCCACATTTCCTATAACTTGTTAGTGACTACTGACACTGTTTCTGCTTACAGTCTGTTCAAATTTCCTGTATTTTTTGATGACTTGATCTAAATTTCCTGAATCATTATCTCTTTTCCCCCATTTAACCAGGACAGACTTGTCAGATTACATTTAGTTGTCAGGCCTCAGCAGGGACCACTTATTTGTGATGATGTGGAAGAGACTCAAAGCAATAGGATTGATGCTATAAAGGATTTGGTAATAGATTTGCTTAGGAGACATTAAATCACACAAAGTAGAATTTAACTAAAGCAGCACTGCCTCCGACGTACCCCAAAGATAAGCAGTCTGCTAACCAGGACTGTTAGAGGTAAGCAAAATTTACAATGCTAGGATGCAAGTGTCTGTTCATCAGGATTGATCAGCCTTTAGGCCCACCCCCAAAGAACATGCCTCAAACAGGCAGCTCAAGGGGCAGTATGTAAGGTCACAATCATCATTATGTCCTAGTCTCCCTTTAAGTCTCCTGTGCTCTTATGAGGGAAAGCATAATTCTGCCTTGTGGACAAGATGCACTGGGTAACAACTATTTAGAAAAGAACAACACTAGTGTAGTAAAATAATTCCAGTGATATCTTTTCTGTGTAGATCTTCTGTCTAAACTACCAGCCTTTCAGTTTCCTGTCTCTATTTAAATTGTTCAGAGTGTATGCTGGGGCTGGGACCAGACAGAGATTGAAGGATGATTGTGTTTGTGGAATCAATAAACCTATAGCGTCTTTAAGTTAGTAAAATTGTCTGTTCAAGGCCAGCTCTAATTTGGACCTCAGTCACAGTTGGTCAGGCACTTTGGCAAGGAATTCTCCCTCCATCTCTAAGTGTGCAGAATGGAGCCATATTTCTGTAACAGTGATGTTTTCTTATTTCCTAATCTTGGACAATGTCAGCAGCTTTGAAGTGTATTTTGTATGTGTTTTGTAGATTTGTCCTTAATCATCATCAGCTCAATATCTTCCTATCTAATAGACTGTGCTTGGTGGAGTTGAGGGAACAGATGCCACTCTCCTCACTTTAGATCAAGAGGTCACATTGTAGCATGATACATATTAAAGTTATTTGTTCTTTAATGGACAAGTTCCTGTTTTTCTCATTGGCCTCCTCTCCCTTCTTTCTTGAAGACAATCCTTTGTCTATTTCTTCCCACATTAGGTCATATGATTAAATCCTTCTATCCCCTCCAAATACTCTCCTACAAAGAAGAAATATTTGATCAGTGCCACCAAAGTACAACCATGGTCTAAGAAACATTCAATATTAATCTTTTTCCATCAAACACTGTCAATCTTCTATTTATGACTAGGATTCAAAGCCTTTTTACCTCTCCCATCTTCTAACATCTTAATGATAATGTATTAATTTACCACTCTCCTCCCAAAGTAAAAATTTGTTTACACAAAGACCCTCCTGTCTTTTCAGATCTTTAGGGACTGAAGTGACCCATCCTTTATTTCTTGTCTCCCTTTCCTTTTCTCCAATTCTTTCAAAACTAGTCAAATATAAAAGGCTGTGAGGTTAGACTCCAGCTAATGGGGGAAAAAAATCACAGTCAACATCTGTATTAAAAAAAAAAAGGACTTTCTGTCCCTAGATTGTTTGCTAGATGGGTTGTGTCTTGGTTTATATTTTCTGCAAAAAGAAATTGCCTTGCTGTACTCTTTTGCTTTATTCTAATGTTCTTTTTCACACTGAGATAATTCTTTTTTCCCCAACAAAGACTGCATGAATAAATGGAGCATTTCCACTCATGTACAAGGAGGACAGATTGCAGTTGCTGCATGCTTTCTTCTGACTATTTGAGATCCTTTTAACTTTGACCATCCATCCTGACTGTGATGGACAAACCACTGAGGATTGAACTCATCAGTTCAGATAGTGATGGTGAGATTTCTCTATGGTAAAAATGTTGATATTTTTTCTTAAATTGCATATCATGTTTTAAAGAGTAGTCTACAAGTAGCTCACATTTATGAAATAAGAAGAAATGGATCCTGTCTTTAAGGTGAGAGTATGTGGTTAATTAAAACCTGCATAATCAAAGTGGGAAGAATAGGCTATTATCCAAATTTACATTTATATTCACCCAATCAATCACTTTTGTACAAGTATATAATTGCATATATGGACTGTGCTATAATTTCATATTAATTTCTTTATTGTTGAAATTGGGCCAGGTAAATATGTAGAGTGTATAATCTCTGCGGTGCCTCTATTGTTTCTTTTGAAGATTTCTTTGCCTTTTTGACACAATGATTCTCATTAGATTTGTATTTTCACACTCAGTCTTTGAAAAGATCATTCATGTAAGAGTCCCTGATTGGATATTTTTTCTTAACGGAAACAAAATCTTAATACATATATATTATATATATTAATATATATTTATATATATATATATATGAAGAAAATCTAGGTGTTAAGCATGGATACTTTTTCTTAGTCCTTCCAACTGAAAAAATGTGGAGATAGATATGTATTATATCATATATTACTGAGCTGTGACTGTATACACATTCACCTATAACTACTGAATGTGAGTCAATCTGCATGTATTTATGCATGAGTCTGTTATTTCTTCCACTTCTAATCAATTACCACATGATATTTCTAATCATAGCCTATTGCTTATTCATGACTTCACCTTTCATCACTAAGATATTTAACTTTACTTTCTACCTTGTACTTCATTAATTGCTGTTTTAATATAAATTATGCTGGTTTCAGAATTATTGACTCATATTCTCATGGGAAACAACTTCATAACTTACAGTATAATATCAATATATGGTTTCTTTAGCCTTTAGCCCTTATAGAGTCCACTCACTCCTAAGGTTACATACATTAATATTTTTACCTACCCAGTAATTACATTGCTTCATATAATTAATTTTTTATTCTGTGAATCCCCATCTTTGTTTTTATTTGTATGTTAACTTTTTCTTCGCATGGAAAAATTCTATGCTTTGAAAACTACAAAACGTTATCTATTGACCAATATATTAAAGTTCCACAACCTCACTACCTTCAATATTTTCTATTCACATAGTCAACTCCTGTTTACCTCTTAATTCCTGACTAGATACCTTTATCATCATTGTAGTTTTCTCTGTACAGAATGTGACATGATCAGAACTATGAAGTATGTCACCCTTTCAAACTAGATTGCTTCATTTAGTGATATGAATATAGACTACCTCAAGCTTTGGCATAGATTTATACACGGCTGCTTTTCATATCTAATATTACTTCACTGTATTGATATACTCTTTAAAGATCATATTTTAGTTATTCATGATTGTGAATAGAGCAGGAATGGAATGTAGGTCAGTGGAACAGCACATACCTAATATTTATGCATAAGACCCTGAGTTTCAAACCAACCACTACATCCCATACAAAGTAGCTACTATAAATATTCACAAGCAGGAATTTCTGAGAACATGAATTTTTGAATGAGCTTTATTTTCATTCTTACCCAGCAAATACAGAAGTCATGTACAGTTTTACAATCTGAAAGTTTAAAATTTGATTTATCTCAGGTTCACAAACAATATGACAACATGATGAGATGGTATGATACCTCTTTATGGTCTGTGGCACACACTTGACCAATCTGGGTAACCTCAATAGGGATTTACCACAATCTTTAAAAGGAATCATCCAATCTGGGGGCTGGGGTGGAACACTACTTAAGAATGAACCATGTTAGAGTCAAGCACATTAGAGAATACAATAGGTAACCAGGATTTTATTGAGCAATGGGAGGTAGAAAGAGGCACAGGAATCAGTTCTGTTTGCTTGTGTTCTTAGCAGCCATGTTTTACAAAGTTCTTCAAAGGAGCACTCACAGCAAGAGGACAAGGCCTTCAGAATATGATATTTATAAATAGGAATGGTAAATATTCAAGGAGGTGATTTTTGTATCCTATGATAAAATCATATTTTGTTTCCTGCAAAACTGCCAAACTGTGTTTTGAAGTGGCCATATTACATATCATTTATACCAGAACAGAATAAAAAGTCCTGACACTTCACATCCTTGGCAAACACTCACATAATCTGTTGTACACTATCCCATGGAACCAATTTAATAATAAAATGAACAAGGTGTTTATATATATAGCAATCTAAATGAATCTCCAGGTTGTAATATTGAATGACAAACAAAATTCTAGGAATTACTTTTTGTATTATTTCATTTATAAATGATTCTTGAAGATAAAGTATATGGAAACAAGTAACAAGATACTGTTTTCTGTATGCCAAGGAAAAGATGAGAAGATATAGAAGTCCATTTTGTTTGGAAAGAAAACTTGAATACTTATTTTTTAAACATTTTTCTCTTCTTTTAAAATTAGTTCTTTGAGAATTTCATGTGATGTATTTTGTATTTTGATCATATTCAGCCCAATTCCTCTCCTTTAACTCTTCCCAGATTCAGCCCCCTTCCTACCCACATCCTCTGGGTTTTCTCTTCTGTTTTTTCTTTCCAACATAACTTTTTTATTGATTATTTGGGAATTTCACATGGTGTGCCCCTATTGCACTCACCTCCCAATCTTCCCATATCTGACCCCCGTAGCACACCCCCCTTCTCCCAAAAAAAACCCAAAGCAAGTCCATTTTGTGTTGTCCATCTATTCACTGGAGCATGGTCAAATTCCTAAG
>LZPO01089349.1:0-10124 GCA_001675575.1 Neotoma lepida
TTTGCTTAAGAGCAGAGTGCACACAGCTGCTGACTGTTAGAGAGAGGTACACTTTTTGTGCTTATTTTTTTAATAGGTTATTCCAAAGAGAAGGGTTCCAATGACAGTTCTCAGAACTCTGTAAGTCTCATTTCATAGGAAAAACAAAAACAGTAGAGTGTGGTTCTACTGAACCGAATAAGAATGTGATTAAAATTTGCTACCTGATCTTGGTGATGGTGCTGTGTAAACACACTCATGCTTATGAACCCTGGGCCAGAATGAGAGCAGATTGTTCCTAGCCATAATGTGCATTTTCCCCAAGAAAGATACTGCATCAGCCCTTCCTGATCGTCTTGGTCTCCTGTCTGACCAAACATGGTGACTAGGGGCTAGCAGGAAGGCCTCTGTCCAGAAATGCTGCTCAATCAAGCCAGCAGAGAGTTGGCTGGTCAGGGACAAATTGGGAAGAGTGTGGATATAACCTGGCTGGGGAAAAAACTAAGTGGGGAAAGCCCTATTTTATTCTTTCAATACAGTTCCCAGCAGGAAGATCAGGATAGGAGGTTCTCGCCTGCTCCAGATTAAAGGAACCCGCAGTTTCCAGGTGAAGAAGGGGGGTTCCTTGTCCAGCATTCGCCGAGTCGGCAGCTTAAAGAGCAGCAAGTTATCACGGCAGGACTCAGAGTCTGAGGCTGAGGAGCTGCAGCTGTCCCAGAGCAGGGACACTGTCACTGACCTAGGTAACATAGAAGAGTGGGGTGTGCAGGGACGTGGGGGGTAGGAAGACAGGACTCAGGTCCTGGCACAGCGAAGTCCATTTCATCCCATGTATATAGAGCAAGATCAGAGCCATAGTTTAGACAACTCATTCAGTAGAGAACCACACTCCACTCTTGAGCAGGTGCATGTGGCACCTGGAAGTCTGTCCAAGTGCAAAGTCTGAGTCAGCAGATGATGTGGGGATCTGAGACTCGACATTTGAAATTAAGCTTCCCCATGAAGCTGATGCTGCTGACTCAAGNACCATACTTTGAGCTGTGAGCATAGAAAGTGTTCACTAGGGAACACAAACCACGTTGGCAACAAGGACAGTTTTAGAGCCCCAGGTGCTGTGTATCATATGCTACTCATTAGGACCCTGAAGGTCAAATGTTGAGGACTTCATATTGTAGTCTTCATTTGACAGTAAAAATGCCGGGAAGGAATGGTTGTCTAGACCTGAAACCTAGGGAGTCTTTAGTGGGTCACCTACTTTCTCAGGGATGTGTTTTCACCGACCATCTGGTGGGAATAGTTGTTGGCTCATGGTCTGTTCTATAAGGATGCTCTTGTAGAATGTACACATGTACAAGGATGAGCTATAAGTACAATCAAAGCACTCAAATTCATAGATTTCCACTGTAGGATGTAAAGAGGCTCCAGATCTCCTAATGTGGTTGTCCAGTATTCGGGCATCTCAATTGACAAAGAAAAGACTAAGTAGGATAAATGTAGTGCTTACCAGGCTGCCTAGAACCAAGTCTTTAGTATATGTTCAAGCACATTCTCCCTACCATTCAGGCTCTACTTTTAAGGCAGCAGTAAGCATGGATAAATGATTGATAAAGTCTGTCAAATGGAAGCTGAGTGTCTAATCAAAGAAAATTTAAAATAGAAAATGCTTCTACATCCACCCACCCTCGCCTTTAAAAATAGCTAATTTATGCATTAGTTAAGATTCAGCTTATTTTTTTTTCAAGGAGATAATAGGATGAAGTGATTTCTGTTGTTGCAGGGTGAATATTATAACTTTGCCATCAGTCAGTGTTTAGAATTATCTGAACTGATCAACCCATTCTCACCAGTCAAGTCAAAGTAACCAGACTAGAGATGCAGCTTTGTTATTATAAAGAATTTGTGAAGCTTTTAGATTTGAGGGTATTCAAATCTAAATCAAGGCTTCGTGGATAATAAACTAAATGGTGAGATTTCCTTTACACTTCCCACAGACAAGACACAAGCCTTGCTTATAATCAGCTGTCATTTCTTTCAAATCACCTCAATCCTTCCAAAGACCCCTTATAGCACTGAATAGCTCCCATAACAAAGCCTGATGTCTACATCAGTAGTGCAGATGCAACCACAATCCAATGGAAGCATCATCACCCTGTAATGTCAGCGCAGGTCAGTTCGTGTCCCTGGATAGCTACAACTGTGAAGTCTGAGCAGTCTGGAATAGATTTGGGCACACTCAATATGTAACTGGCTCATCTCAAGAACTTGACTCGTTTTTTTTCTCTGCTCTCATGTCTTAACATGGAAGCCACTTTAGCGGAGATCACCAATGTCTTTGAACTTGCCAGTTCAGCTTGTGGTTAGGGAACAGCTCTTTTTAATAATATTCTTTGAACAAAGTCCTATGCCCTGTAACCTGTCGGGCCATGGTAGAGTCTGCCCTTGGTTCAAAAGCATGGACAATGACACCATATCAACATGTTATCCAGGGAGACTGAACGTTGAACTCTTTCTTGGTGTTCTTTTTTGAAGAAGGGAGTCCTTGGAGTGCAAGTGAACCCAGCATTGAGCCTGAAGGAATGAGCAATGCCGGCACAGAGGAAAATTACCATAGAAACATGTCGTGGCTTCATGTAAGTATCCATCCCAGGTGATCTCTAGAACAAAGTTCTTTCACCACTGGGGAAGATTCCTGGAGAGAGAAACAGACTAGCAACCTAACTGTGCTTCCAGCAAAGTGTAGCCTCATATTTTAGCTGAAGCTCTCAATTCAAAGTGGAGAGATTATGCTGTTGGATTGTGTTTATTTTAAGATTAACTAAGACTAAGGGCTTTTGTTATATGGCAGTTTCTGGGTCACCACATGTCAGGAAAAAACCATGAGAGACAGCTAAGTTGATGGTCAAAATATCCTGAATGACACAGGCCAGGCATCATGGTCAATTCCAAACATATTACTACGAACTTGAGAGCAAGGACAGTGTCACTCTTGACTCTCTGTTAGAGATGGGCAGGGACAGGGAGTTGATATAAATATATAGTACTCATCTACAAAATTATCAAAAATAAGTAAATAATTTAAAGTAAAAAATTGTAAATGGGTCAAGGAGATTCTAGATGAGGAGATCATGCCTCAGATAGATAGCCCGGGTGCAAAGGCATGCAAACCTCCTTTAAAACCTTTGTCCATAGGTTGGAACAAAGATTTGAACTAGGCATGAAGAAGTAATGTGCTCTCTCCTCATATACTGAAAGAATGATATCTCAGCTATGTGAACTTTCTGCTTCTCCTCTTGGTCTTGTTCCTTACTATAATCCATCTTTTCATGGACAAGGCAGATGAAAGCTTACAGGGAAACAATAATAGAGACATATCATTACCTGTTTTGTAGAAACTCATAGGATGGACAGCACCAAGTGAACTACCTGGTAACAGCTATGGACTTTACTGATAATATGTCAGTGTTGGCTTATTGTGATATCTGAGTCACTGTGGTGCAGGGAGTTGATAGTAGGCAAAGTTGTATATGTATGCATACAAGATGTGCTAGGGAGCTACCTATACTTTCTGTTCAAGTTGGCTCTGTATCTAAAACAAATTGTCTCAATTTAGAAATATTTAGAGGCTTCACAGAATGCTGTTCTACAGCAAGGATTCACTCTATCCTCTGGCAAATGACAAAGAATTCCATTATTTGTTTCCGCAGTACAGTGAAATTGTCAGAGTATCTTTTCTATTTGTCAGCTGGTTGCTGGGTGGCTTCTTTGCTATTCAGTCAGCAAGTGCCTAGAAAGGAAAGGTATCTCTCAATGTCTCCCTTCTTCTCTGACTCTTTTTTTGTCATTCAGGTCACCATTTTTTTCTGCAAAGGTATGGATACTGTTCAGGAGGGAGCTAGTATATAGCAAAGTTGGAATCTCAGTTTCTTCTGTTTGTCTGATATTTGGGGCTACAGCTGTACCTCGGGTCTTCTTTTTGTCCACTGCAGTCTGGGCCCTCCAGTGGCTTGGTCAATGAGCTTGGAACATTCCCTGCCCGTGCATGTAGAGTCCAGGAGAGGACATTGGTTGTATTCCTTTATCACTCTTCATTCAAATTCAGGTCCTCATGCCTGCACAAGTACTCTTACACACTGAGCCATCATGCCAAACCAGAAGGTTCTCTTATTTCTTTATTATGTGCGGCCCTGAGTCATGACAAATTGCTTCATGAGAGACAGCAAGAGTCAGCTAAGAAGAGAGAAATCACAGTCATATGCAATGTAGTCAGAAAGGGGACATGCCAACACCTTTGCCATATACTATTGTTGAAAAACAAGATGTTAGACTAACTCACATTCAATGGGAGGAGCTTTCACAGAGCATAAGTAGCAGATTGTATAGATCATGGGGCATCATCATCTTAGAAATATACCTACTACAGGAATATCAGTGACAGAATTTTAAAATTACAGATTATAGATTGCTAAACCAGTTATCATTAATCTCAACTTTTATATCGGAATTCTCTGAGGCAAAGTCTAATGATATGCTGTGTGTGTGTGCATGTGCAAATGCTTCGTGTGTGTGTGTGTATGTGTGTGTGTGTGTGTGTGTGTGTGCTTGAAAGGCTTTCTTGGTGTTTCTCTTGATCACCAGATTCAGAATAACTTGGAAACCTTTCGAGTTCTTACATATGTCTGCCCCATACTGCAGTATAAAGCAGAATATCTGAAGATACACAGTACATCTGGAGATGGGCTGGATATTCTACCAAGACACCATTTATATTTGTTGAAAACCTTGGAGGTTTAGATATTGTTAGCTTGACAGGAGTATAGAGATGACTGTGGCTTTCCTCTTTGCCTCAGAATAAGCAAGACATGTGAGTCTTAAGGCAGCCTGGGACAGTTCTGGCAAACAGGTGCAGTTGACCTCCTCTGTGTATACTTGCATTTTGTTCTCATTCAGTATGGTGCACAGTCCTTCACAGCTTAGGTGCCAAGGTAGAAGCTAGTTTTCTGGGTGACAGAAGCATTCAGAGGGTTATTCTATAATACTCTTTTTTAAGGAAGGTTACTTTAAAAGTTATCTACCTGGGTTCAGATCCTAGCATCCACATCTAGGTCACAACTATCCAAAACTCCAGCTCCAGGGCATTCAACACCCTCTTTTGACCATCACAAGCATGCACAATACATATACAGACATGCAGATAAAAAACACTCATATACTTAAAATAATAGAAACATTAAAAAATTTTGAAGCTGTAAACTTGGGATCTGGGGGCATGGCTCGTGATAGAGTACTTGCCTAAGCATGCACAGTTCCCAGAGTTTGTTTGATCCCTAGCACAAAAAAAAACCCCACAAGCCACAAATTTGTGGTGAAGAGTTGTAGCTCAGTGATAGATATATGCTTTGCATCTGCAAGGCCCTGAATTTGAGCACCAGAATTGCAATTGCAAATTGTATATTTCAGTTGCAAATGTATTTCTATCTTAAAATAACTGCACCCTTTAAATTGGCTGAGTTCATTTCTAGAATCCTAATGGGAAATCTTAGGAGATGTATTTGAACCAGTTGAACTATTTTAGAAAGGGAGCTGGAGTGCCTTAAAAGTCTGAGTGGGAAGTGTGTGTAAGGTGACAGGGAATCGGTGCTGAAGTTGAAATGAGGCTTTACAGTGGAGTTCAAGTGACAGTTCATGAAGACTATCCAGAGTGAAGGCGCGGAAGTGTTTTCAAGCACCACGCAGTGTAGGTGGGAGTTTAGGGTGCACCCAGGTGACACAGGTCAGCTAGAGAGCTCTGGAACTGAACTCACCATTGTATGGTCTTCCTTCTGGCTCCTATCACGGTGTAAGAGGTGGGATGGGCTCTTGAAACTATTCAGAAGCCATATACTTCACAATCAGTCTTCACGTGTTTCTAAAAGATCCTTTTATCAATTAAACATGAAGGGAGAACAAAGGCAAAATGATCAGAGACCTGTAGCTAACTATCCACCTGTGGGAAATACCGAATTACTGATTTTTGCTCACTGATTAGGAGTTCATGCTCTGACTTTCCATCGTCCATGTGTTCCCTCATTGCCTTGTTAAATATGTGGGTTTTTTTGTTTTTTGTTTTTTGTTTTTTTCGTTTCCAGGTCATGATCTTACTATGCAATCAACAGAGTTTTATTTGTACACATGTGGAATACTGCCATCCACACTGCTACCTGCACCACAGCCGCTCCTGTGCCCGACTGGTCAGGGCCATTAAACTGCTGTATGGAGACAGTGTAGACTCCCTGCGTGAGAGCAACAATATCAGCAATGTGGCTTTGAGGGGCAAGAAACAGAAAGAGGTGAGTGAGCAGTCACCGGGTAGTTTATAACAAGAGCAGGAGGAAAGATGTATTTCCAATAATGTTTTTTATCTGCCCTGGAAATAAAATTTCAAGCAAAAGCAGTTGTATAAAGCACACTACACAGATCTGTGCAGCTGTAAGAAAAGGCAGAAGCTATATGCGAGGCAGGCAGATGCTTTGTCTGTGTTTGTGAGTCAGCATGGAGCATCACCCAGGCTTTGTCTTATAGATAAAAATTCAGGGAGTTTGTGTTGATAAGTAAGTAAAGGTAAGGAGAAGAGCATCTCCCTGGGGCCTGGGAATGTGACACCCTACATGACAAGTAAGACTTGGTAGGTATGGTTAGGGATTTTACAGTGAGAGAGAGTCCTGGATTATCCACACGGGCTCCGTGTTGTCCTATGTGTCCTCATCTAGGAAGAAAGGACTTCTGAGAATCAAGAGCAGAGTAGACAATGACAGCAGGCAGCAGAGTTGGGAGGGGCTGTGAGCCCAGAAAAACAAGCAAACTCCAGACTCAGAGAAAGTGAAGGAAACAGAATATCTCCTGGAACCTTGCTTCTTCTGACCCTCAGAATTGTAAACTGAAAAACCTGGGGTGTTTTAAGCCATGAAGCCTGTGATAGTTTGTTGGAACATCAGTGGAGAGCTAATAGAAATATTCATTATGAATAAATGTATGAATAAGCAATAAGTGGCTCAGCCATTTACAGATGAATATACTAAGAAAATTCTTTCAAGACCCTATGATATTTCCAAGCATTAAGCTGAACTTAAGTCTGTTTTTAGCTAAGCTGGCAGAAGAAAGTGACCATGACTGCTACCCTCCTGCCAGAAAACCTCCAGTTACCCTCCTGCCCCTGAACACGCAGTGTAGCCAAAATGCCCATTTAACTGAAGGTTATGGACCTGAAGGTCATGGACCTCCTCTACAGATGCTTACTCAAATGGTTTTGCAAAGAGATTTTATATAACACCTGCTCACTTCAACAGGCACTCTCTATGCACTGGCTATTAGCAAAATATTAGATCAAATATTCTATTAAAAGTAAATCAGCAGGAAGAAGGGATCTTTCCACTAAGGCATTTACAAGCCAGGTTTGAGCTTAGAGTGCGCAATAATATATGCTCTGAGCAGTTTGAGAATTTGAACAAGAAAAGCAAAAATGCAGTTGAATTGTGTNACAATGTTTAATATTTCAGTGTTCACTGTGGGGTGTTTATATTATAGCTTTTTTATTTCAACTCATAATTCTAAGTTATGGTCCATCCTAGCAAGGATGTCCTGGTGGAAGGAACTGGAAACAGTCCCATAACATCCACAGTCAGGGGCAGAGAAAAATCAATGTATTCATGCTCACTTGCTTGGTCAAGAGTTGATTTCTCCAACTTTTACACAATTCATAATCCCCCGCCTAAGGAATGGTACTGCCCACAGTGGGCTGGGCCTTGTCACATTGATGAACTGAATTAAGACAATCACCCACAGATATGCCCATAGGCCAACCCAGTGAAGACAATCCCACATTATGACTATCTTTCCAAGTGAGTCTAAGCCATGTCAAGGTGACAGTTAAAACTGACCATCACACCATCTCTTCACTGAAACCTTACCTTGTTGGTGTTATGCAGTTAACTCAGACAGTTAATAAATATTATTCTCCTTCCTTAGCCTTTCATCTAAATTTTAATGGAATTTTACTTATGTTTTCTCATTTGCTTTTATTCGACCATCCACCTGTTTATCTCTTCAGCAGAGTTGTAAAGGACCTTTGGACCACGCTGAGCCCATATTTTGTTCAGAGTGCAATAATGGACTAAAGAGGACTGAGGATGAGGCTTACTCATACAGAATACTTGTCCTAGCATGCTTAAGTCCTTGGGTTTGATCTGTAGTACCTCATAAACTGTGTGGTAGTGGTGCACATATGTAATCTCAGCACTCAGGAGATGGAAGTAGGAGGATTAGAAATTCAAAATATTCCTTGGCTGCATAGTGAGTCTGAGGCCAGCCTAGCATACATAAGACTGCCTCAGTAATAACAATAATAGGCCAAAGAAACAAAGCCCTTGCCTTGAAATGTCGTGGCAGTAGTCAGCCTTCTGCAGTATCCTGAGAAATCCTGTGGCCCTGTGGCTGCCTCTTTTGACCTCAGCTGCTGTGGTAGAACCATTTCAGTAGTGGATAAGGTCCTTGTTACATGAATTTTCCTGAGGAAACAACAAAATACCTATTCATTCCATACAGAGAAAGAGCCAGCAAACCAAAGAAAGGATTGCATCCAAGTCCAGCCTGGTGAACCAATGAGTTATATACTCACAGCTAGCTACACTACCGAGAACTCTCCTGGACACCAGAATTCCCTTTCCTATAATTTCAGGGTGCCTAATGAGAGTCTTAAGCCAGCCTCATGAGTGTCTACCCTCTCTCCAGGTGGGAATGTTAACATGTCAATCTCCTGAGCATCTCTCTCATATGATCACAGTTGCTCTGTATACACTAGCTATGTTCATGGCCATCCCAGAACAAATAGCTAAATCACAGTTCTCCATTGGGGATGAATTCTGTCCTTTGTCTTGGTTTATTCATCTCAGATTTCTCTACAGATTCTTGCTTGATGTCTAATTCTAACCATTCATCTAGTCCAGTGAGATCTCAAACTCTTCAAAAACCACTACTAAATATTAAGGGAAATAGCCCTTGGTTGCATTTAATGCCTAGGTTCCTTTGACTTGAGTTTCATTAAAAAAAAAGTTCTCACAGCAGTTTGGATTGAGTCAAGAGTCACACCATAAAGGTACTTCAGGACTCTCACACAGTATACCAAGTCCCCCTCACACATGTTCCCACCTCTGTCTACTGCTTGACTCTAATCAAGTCATCCACACACAGTGACCAGCCTATGGCCCTAATGGGAAAACCATCTAACCCCTTCCCCTTCCCCTGAAACCCACACCCTAGATATCATGGAGCCAGCAGACACAGCATGCTTCCTCAGCACCCTTGCCAACATGTGCTTGTCCCACAGGGAGTAGCAGACAGAATAAAACACAACTCTGTGTGTTCTAGCANGTTGGGTTTAATGTAAGTACTCAGCTTTTCTTTCCTTGAACTGGATACCATTGTGTCCTATAACTTAATCAAGAAGAATTGTTTGTAAGTAACCATGAAAAGGATGCAATGTTTAGCCAGAGGACAAAGGGATACACTTGTAAAAGTCTAAAATCATTACTGCCCAGAAAATAAGGAGCATAAAAATCAGTGAAATGGTTGTTTAAAAGTGTGTGCTGCATACAGAAAGCTATCACAGTTTTGCTAAGATGCATCAAGGGAGAAAGACTAAATGGGATGAAGGAATTGCTGTTATTAAATTGGGAATTTGGGGGTTTTCTGTTTTCTTCATAGTTTCTGCCTTTTTCCAGAAACTGAAATGCACTTGTATCATTTTTGAGTAGAAAGATACAGCGCACAGGTAGGGATTTTAAAGGCCATAAATGTTTTCAGAAGGATGTAAGACATACCTCTACATCTCTGTGGGCAGCTATAGTGATAAATGATTTTAAAGGTTTTCACTGTGTATACAAATACATATGTACACATATGTATCTTCATATATGTATGTATAATTTTTATAAAGTATATTTCCCAATTGTTTTATGTTTCCAAGCATGTACTTCCATGCTTTTTATTCTTTTTCTTCCAAAAACACAGGTAGAGCTCTGATATCCTCTTTTCTGTGTAGCTTCATTTTAAAAGATAGTCCCAGACCAGCCCTGTAACAGATTCATTGTCTTGGTTTTGTTTTGTTTTTTTTT
>LZPO01089350.1:0-10116 GCA_001675575.1 Neotoma lepida
CATGTCAAGCCCTATTCAGCGGGTTTAGGGTTGACAACAGAGTACATGGCTGCTATCACACTTTAACTTCTGACTCCTCCAGCACGTGGATCAACAGACAGTCAAGAAAAGGGTTTAACTCTAGCAGAANCCAGCACTCCTCAACCTGCCTAGACTACATTCAGCAATCTTGTNCTGTGATATACTTCCATGGTGGGCTGAGTACTTAATGGGCATGATGACGGCTTAGGTTCTATTTCCCAGGACTGTGGAAAAACAAAGGAAGAAAAGACACCCCCATCCTTCATGAAGTAGTTACCTACTCCACCTGACACAGCGATGTGTCAGTTCAGGGTAAATTGAATAACACAGACATGACTGAGATCCAACATAGAATTTGTTTGAAAATGCTACCATATTTAACACCTTATTTTATTAAGGAGTGGAAAGAAAACTTTCTTAATTTAGAATTTAAAAAAATATACTAAACCAGCTCTGGTATTTCATGTTTATAAGCCCAGCACTTGAGAAGTAAAGACAGGAGGATTGCATGAATTTAGTNTCAACCTGGCCTACACACTGACTTTTAGTCTGGCCTGTAATACACAGTGAGACTTGGAGATTTTAAGATTATATGAGATTAACATATGCAGAGCTACTAACCAAACCCTGTTAACTCTAGTAAAATAACTACTGTAGAAAGCACAAGGTCCAGGAGAGTCTGGGCACAGGAACAAACAAACTTAAACTATAGTAGATTACTTGGATAAAATAGAAAACCCATAAAAACACATGGATTATTGAAACCATCACAAGAAAAAAAATTAACAATTGGAATAAAATCTATAATAAATGAAGAGACTGGAGCAGCAATCAAACCTCCCCACAAAGGAAAGCCTAGATCCAAATGGCTTTCACTTTGAATTTTACCCAAACACAGAAAGAATAAGTACCAAGTCTTTCCAAAATCTTCCATAGTAGAAGAGGAAGAATACATCTTAGGCCAATCAGCCCAAAGTTTCCATATTGTATTAAACTACACAGGAAGATGGGGGACTGGTAACTAAGACAGTAAGAGTAGATCATGACACTGGTCCACCTGAGTAGACAAGGTCTTGTCAGAAGCACGGATTAGGTGCAGTAAGAGTGAGCTTAGAGCATGGTAGCCCTGCTTGCTCACTGCCCACACTGGCCCTCTCCTGCACTCGAACCTTCCACCATTAAATGACATGGCAAGAAGCCTCAATCAGACACTAGTATCAGGCCCTTAGACCTTTCAGACATCAGAGCCATAATTCATACGGGCTTCCCTTCATTATAACTACCAAATTTGAGGTATTGTGCCATAAGCATGGAAGACAGATCCAAAAAAATATACAAGCAAAACTCACCAGTGTCATGTAATAAGGAGCAAAGTGTGTTTTAAATGTACATGTAAATGTACATCATGACTAAAGGTGATTTCATGAGGGGAATAAACAGAGGAGAGCTAAGAAGTTCTCAGTCAAATGCAGCACAGCAAGCCAGCAACCCCCAGTACTAAGAGGAGAGGAAGAAAAAAATTATCAAAATTGTAATCAACTAGAGTAACAACAAATAAAATCATAAGAAATACCAAAGCCTTCTCACTAATAATTCTAGATGAAATGCCATTAACTCATCAATTAAAAGTCATGGAGGAAATGACTAGATTGAAGAAAAAAAAAAGATCCAATTATCTGTTGTTTTCAAGAAACACACTAAGATAGTAAAGCCATCTAAAACTTGAAAGGCCAAGGTTGAAAATCAAACTGTCCTGCAAATAGAAGCTTTTCAAAACCTGGTACCACAGCTCTCATAGCAAACCAAACCTAGTCAGGAGAGATGAAAAGGAAAGAGTGTATTAATAAAGGGGGGGGGAGAAAATTTAAAACTTCTTGGAATCAAATGCCAATGAGAACATAACTTACCAGAACTTCAGGGGACACAGGCAAGGCAGTCCTGAAAGGTGAGGTTTGATCCAAAGCTCATGTTAACAATCGGTGAGTGCCATCTAAGTGGCATGGATGCAACACCAGCCTTCAGAGAAGCACCCGCTTCTCAAAGCCATACATGATGAGAAGAACTAAGCAAGACAGGGGTAGAATTAGCTCACTAAGAGAAAAATGCCTGCACAGATTCAAGTCAGAGATTTGGGACTTGAGAAAGACCCAGGCCAAAATAAAATGGCAATGAAGACCCAGTTAATAAAATGAGAGCTGATAGGTAAGTTCTTCCAACAGATTCCAATGAAATCCAGAGAATCCCTGAGGAGATTTTGAAAACTTACATCCCCAAAGTGTGGGAAACCAACAAGAAGTGGATAAACTGCTAAAGTCATGCAACTTATAACTTACAATATAACAACGATAACTTACACAGACCCAGAGGTAAAAAGACTCACCAGGAAGAACATCCCAGAACTAGATGTGGGATATGTGCTTCATTTATGAATTAGGGTGTTGTTCTTTTTTAAAATTGTTGCTGCCTTTTAAGCCAAGGCTGTCTGAATCAGCTACTTCAATTCTGCCACTAGGTCCCAAAAGCTAAAGCCTGAGGCAATTCTGTTCCCTCAGGCACTGACACTTTCAAAGCTACTAAGGGAACTTAACTAAATCTCTGTCCCTCTAAAGAACTCAAGAATCAAAGGTCAAGGTGGAATTCTGCTCCTCAGAGAGGCTGAATAACAAGTAGCTCACCTCCTCTCCTCGCTCTCGTCCTCCCAAAAAGCCCTCCTGCTTCTCCTTGACCCTACTTAAAAATCATTTCCACCTGGCTCTTCCCTACCACTTCCTGTCAGCTAGTTGCTGACACAGTCTCCTGACGGCAGGTGAATTTTATTTAATCAAACACATCTTTGCATCATTAACAAAAAGTAACACACCTTAAAATAATATTCTACAATATTAAGATTTTAGGCTAATGTATATTAAAGATTGTATGATTTTCCTCCATCAAAAAATGGGATTCTACAAAATAAATTGAATATCTTAAAATAGGGAATACTACGATGTTTAATTGATGCTACAGTAAAAGGAAAAGGGAAAGTTTCTATAAACACCAAATATTATAACATCATTTCTGTGTTATCATGCTGTTATTCTATTTTTACCATATTATCTTATGTATTATCACTATATGGAGACCTATTTATGCATAATTGGAAGTATACATCACCTGATGTCCTTATTATCATACTATATTTGCTGCTAGTAGACAATTTGCATATACACTTAAGATCCTCAGAGTATGATGTCTTAAGATCATTGAGCCCAATTTCCCCTTAACAGTTAGATTTAGATAGAGCACCACCAGGCTGGAGAGATGGCTCAGCCATTAAAAGTTAGGTTCACAACCGAAAATAGATAAAACACCATCTTAATGAGAATTTCCAAAGTGTTAAGGCATCTTTTTCCTATGCATCCTCTGAACCAAATTTCATGTGTATGCTACAATTTTCACTATTCTCTACTTTTTAAAAAATGTTTGTTTAATAGGATACAAGATCTGTGAACCAGCATCTCATCGGTCTTATTCTTTATGACATTCTCATGGCTCTAATGGCTGACACATCATAACTTCTCAATAAACATTTTATAAATGCGTAAATATCCAACTATAAGGTGGTTTACAAAAAAATGTGGAGAAGCTAAAACTCCACTGTTACATTTGGCTTGATGCACAGGCTCCAAATTTCAGCAAGTAGCTGCAAGCATAGCATTGAGTCCAAAGTCAGATGATCAATAGATGTAACAGAATATTGGGCTGTCCTGAAACACACAATCGAACTTTCCAATTTTGGAAGTAGACATTGAAACAAATGCAGATGTTTTATATAATCCTAAACAAATGACCCTCATTACTTAAACTAGTTGTATGCCACAAACGATAACAAAATATCTGCCCATAACTCTTTTCAACAGCATGATAAAAGCTAACATAACAGAAAGTGCCCTACGGGCTTCTTATCATTGCTTTCACACTTCTGATTACCTCTTATAGCTAAAACAAATAGCTATAAATTTTGTAGCTAGTTAATCTGTCACTTTAGATATGCTCAAATGTTGCTTACATATAAAACAAGCATTGAACAAAAATTTGGGCTTGAAAAACCTTTAGAACAAACATTTCAGCATACAGTCATATGTCACTTCAATAAAAAGAAATGGGTATAGACTATTTTTAAAAGAGCATAAAAAAGGAAAATCTTAAAACTTCTCTCCCCTCCAGAAAACAGGATGAGTATGGAATTGATACATAAAACTTAAAAATCTTCCTTCCTTCCCCCGTCATCAGTCACATCAATTCTGTGTGTGCAGTGGACTCCTGGAACAAACCCTGGCATAATAAACACAGTACTATCACCAAGGAACTGAAACCAGTGTTTAATTTTGGTTTCTGCCACTACCAGCCAGGTATTTATCATTGGTTTCTGTTTGTTTGTCTTTGAGGTTACAATATACTTACATCACCTGCCCCCTCCAAATTCTCCCATGTACACATCCCCCATCACTATTTTCTTTGTCCTATTAGAGTAAAGGAAGTCAGATTCTGCTCCAAAATCAGGATTCAATTTAAGAAGCCAGGCTGCTCCTAAGCAACCGAAAAGGGTACAGGAAGCAACAGGTTTTTCTTGGGTGGGGGGAGTGAGAGAGAACTAGAAAGGAGAACATGAGATGAACAAAAATGGATTAAGAAAATAAATAAAATCCTCAGAGAAGGTATCTCTGGGGTGGGAGGTACAGATGGTGGTCTGATTTGAATCTAGTGCAGGCAAGAGTTCAAGAAATGACTTACAAATAAGAAAATAAAAAAGCTGGTATTACAGACATAGCCAATGAATTTAGAAGCAGAGAGAGAAATGCAAAAGAAAACAGGAGAACTAGGGCTGTACAAACAGTTTGGATTCCTCCAAGTATTTATATAAATGGCAATGTGTAAGCCAGCAATTCACTAATCAAATCAACCTTAATCTGAACTGTGGCTTGACTGCTGAATCATACATAGATTGGCAATGTTCACTTAAATTGGTGTCTTGCTATATTGCACATACATTTATATTAGCAGTTATTCTATATAAAAATATAAAGTATCACTTACATAAATGGTCATGGCATGAAGTGTTTCTAAATGTATCTATCCTAGATGTTTGTGACTGAGTATGAACCAAAAAGTACAGAAAATCCATTTTATTTTTGCTTAATTCCATGCTGTATGCAGACAAGAGACATTTATTGCAAGTAAGTAATAATGCATAACACTGAAATTCCTTGAAATGTATGTAGAGATTATGTCCCTAAAACAGCTCTAGGAAACTATTTTGATATATGCTAATGTAGGCTCTTATAAGAGATATTAGTCATATACTCAAATTCAGTGCTGATTACAAAATAGAAATATGCTGGAAATTCCATAAAGATCAAACTAATTAAGATACTTAATTGCCTCTGACTAATTATGGAAATTGGCAGGCTCAGCAAGGAAATAGGCTTTTTAAGAAGAGTTTGTATTTTAGGCAGTAGCTTCCTCAGCTCCATTTCACTGGGAGCCACTTGTATCGTTTCAGAACTGATATTGCAAGTTTTGTCCACGGAGAGTTATAAAGAGAAATGACTACATATGCATTCAGAGCTTAAGTGGGACAAGCAGAAGCTATATTCTCAGACTCACTGCCAGAAGTTGGGTTGGCACTTGCCTAGGCAGCTACACTGTACACTGTTTCTCATTAGCATGGCTTCTCTCATAAGATTTTTGTTGTTGCTAAAAGAGCAATTCCTTTCACAAGGTCTATTTACAGCTTTTCCTGGGCCTTTAACTCAAGGGCACAAAATCCTCACTTAAGAAACTGTAAGTGCCTGTGAAATATTTGCCATAAAATAAAAGACAAAAGTTCAATCATTGAAAAAAGAACATGGACTCCAGAGTTTAACTCATAACGGCTTCTTAAGAGCTAGTCCTGCCGTTCACTATGAGAGCCGGCTGAAAGAACTTTGGAAGCTACTCCAGCTCTCTTGATCTCATTTTTAGCATTTATAAAGTAGAAATAGCACCTAGTTTGCATGCTGCCACAATAACAGGAAAAATGCAGATGTCTACTTATTTGTGGAAATAGAAAGTACCCAAAATTATGTCTCATATTCAGTGAAAGATAATCTTTTTCATATTCTGGCTTTAGGAATAGCCATGAAAAATGAAAGCTCACACTAGGGTCTTCCAGAGGCAGATTATAATTTTGTGTTGGGGATCAAAGGAAAACAGAGAAGAAGGTAAATGGAAGTGAATCAGAGAGTTAATGATAATCTCTGTTCTTTAGTCTGCCCCAAATACACTTGCAGTGCCTGTTTTTATATAAAACGAAACCTAATAGATGCCATTGTTTATAATAGTTATAATGCACACAGTAGAATGTGTCCAGGCTTCCAAATTCTCCATCTATTGACAATGTGAAATCAATAACATGATTACAAATACTCTATTTCTCCATATTCTATTAAACAAGGACCTGATCCATTTACTCTCTCAGTCCCTGAGAACTATAGTTGCCTCTTCCTGTCTGGAGCTCCTGGTCTTATGCCTGCTGGAGATCTCCACAAGCAGGATCATGGATGCAGTTCCTCCCATGCTTCCTGTGGCACCAACACATCAACAAGAAGGAGGCTACTGTGCTAACATGGCCTGGCATCTAGACTTAACCTAAGCCACACCCTAGACACTGCCACTTAAAGGCTGCTCAGAACTATTCATGCAGATAAGAAAAATGAATGTTCATGTGGGCAGTACAGGAAACCTGAATTGAGGAGTATTATTCAAGGTAAAGAAACTCCTAATTTCAAATCCCCACACACCCTTAGTTTACCCACAATAGTATTTGTATGAAATTTGTAGCCAGTAAATATAATAAGGTTTGAACCTAATAAAGACATGTTAATAAAAATGCCCTATCAACAAATATATATTAAAGCAATAAATCTCTTCCAAGATGGCTACAGCATTTCCTTGTTTTTTAAATAGCATTATTGTTGGTCAGTGTATGAATGCCACAGAATGGAAATAGTCCAAGACATTGATATCAGTCCCAGTAGAAGAAGAAGCTTGGGTAAATCTCAAAGGCTGTGGTGGTGACCCAGTCCCTGTGCCATAAGGCACTTAACCTGTCCCAAGAACTTTTGTTAACATCATTTAAAGCTCCAAATAAAAGTACTGAGCCATAAATAGTCACATCAGCTTTGCAGTGGGTCTTTTTGAACTTTGTGTGATAACTGTAAAAGTTCCCCATGCTGTGCGTGCTAATGAGACCCTACACAGGCACCATTAAGGCATAAAAGCAATCACCCTTAACCCATAGGCTGTCTCCTTCTATGTCTGACAGTGATCATGGCATTTAGCAACTGGAAATAAAATAAACCAAGAGAAATGAGGCTGGATACCAAGAGCCATGAGGATGAAGGAAAAACAAAAACACTACAGGTTTGACGTCTATTAACTCCAACAGGTTACTTATAAAAGAGCTGAGAATTAACTGAAAAGATAGATTTAATATCATATAAGTATGTAAATAGAAATTACCAAAACTTAAAACCTTCTTTAAGTATATTCTGAAGAAATTAGAGCACTAACAGAAAATTCCCATTTCTGTAAAACACAGAATAGAGTAACCAGGTAAAGCAGATCACTGGCCACACCCATTATGTGTTCCAATCTTCATTGCAGTGTATCTAATCATTCCAAATTAAATAATATGTGAAATACTAACAGAAATAAATGAGCAACTTACTATGTTTCTTGAGATATAGGAACAGACTTCATTCTAAATCCTATGATTAGGAACCAATACAAGCCTAACTTTCATATATAGTCCCACTATTTTCTATGAGATACATGTACCTTCAAAACTGCATCAGAAGAATGGCTGTTTAGGTTAATTAATGTACTTAAATACAGTATTAAGAAATATATACATGTATAAGCTTATGAATATTTTGCTATACATTCTATTTAATGGGCATAAATTTTAACCTTATAGATTTTTTGTGGTGTATTAAAAAATATTCTGAGAACAGGTCTACAGTCTGTAGCTGATTCTTCCAGGTGAGTCCATGTGGCAAAGAAAGAAAGCACTTAGCTTTTGTAAATAAAACAGAAAAGGGATCGTGTACATGCTTCGTACATGTCATCTTCTCAGACAATACAGCTGCTGCCATGGGACTGGCCATGTTCTCCCGCCTTCTTCGGTCTTTCTTATTTCTCTCTATTGCCCGATATAGTAGACACCCTCATTCCTGGCAGTCTCTGGAAGTGCCTAGAACCATAGCTCAACTCTGATCATTCAGGATGGTTCATGATTCAGCTCTTCAAGGACATGGAGAATCCATGTGTCAAGCCGCAGGTCAGACATAAGAAGCACTGAAATGAGGCCTAATTTATATTTTTAAAATTTTGGCCTCTCTCAATATAAAAATTTCCCTTTTTCCAGTTTTATACCTCCTTATCTTCCCAGTACTATACAAAATATTCTATTTAGCTTGGAGAGAATTAGCACTAGGCTAAGTTTTTGCTGCTTAAGTGAATATATCTTAGTATAGAGAAAAAGAGAATTCAAGAGTTTAACACACACACACACTAGCATTGACATAACTGCAACCCACATCCAGTGTGACACAAAGATGAACAGAAATACACAAGTGGTGGTCTTCTAGCAACCTGAGTCCCTAGGAAGTTGCTTCCTTCCTTTAATGGCCAAGGAACTTAACAGCCCATCTCAGGAAGCAAGGTGACTCAGACAACCAGTAAATCCTGAGGTCTGGGAACATCACCAGGCTAGCTTTATATGAAACATTGAAATCTAATCCTGCCTCTTAGCAAAAGTGTCCATATATTCAAGACAGTATCACCCAAGTGCAAGTTTAAACATATATTCAAATTCTGTATTAGAGCAGGAATTTAACCTCCTTCTCATTGCAAAGTTACAGTCTCACTCCACATAAGTAGCCTGTTGGGAGTGACATATTCTATGCTTAGAACCCTGTGTGCACTCACTAAAAATCTGTTGGATTAATAGATGAATGCTTCAGACAGGATTATACAGTTTTGCTTTCTAAAATCATCACCATAGCAAGCACTTTTAGAAGAGTTTATTGTGTAGCAGGTGTTATTTTAAGTGCTTTACATACAACAAATCACTCTCTCCACAAGACCCACATGGGCTATCATCAGAGTTAGCTCCTAGAGCACAAAGATCTTGAATCAGCTGCCCCCAAATTACTTAGGCAACAACTGGCAATCTTGGAAGCAGATCCCGGCAATCTGGCTGGGGCCATAACCACTTCCTGTACACCAGGACAAAGAAGGTTTACCATTATATTGATGTTACAGCCTCTAAATGGGAAAGTGAAAGTATTTTTAAGGAGGATGAGTGCAGAGGCCAAGTTAATTAAACACCTGTCAAAAAAGAAGCTACAGCAGAGAGGGTCTGCTGGCAGGGTCTCTCACTCTGAAGGATTAAACATGCCTCAGGGCTTATCTCCTTCCCCTTGCCAGCCTTCAGGGCTCTCCACTGCTTCTGGTACCTCACCAATGTGGCTGTATTTCTCTTTTACTATTTTAATAAAGACTTAAAATAAGGTTGCATTCCATATATTTCAGGGCAATTCCTAATGTTATGATCTTAGTTCAGGTTACTATTTAAAAACCATTACACACTGGGAAGCTTATATACAAGGGTAATTTATTTTTCATGGTCCTGGGACTGGAAGTCTGAGATAGTGCTACTGTGGTGGCACTCTGGCGAGGACTCTCCTCTCTTCGTATCCTCAGAGACAAAAGACAGTGAGATGTTTGTCTGGAGACCTCTNGTAAGGGCATTAATCCCATATATGAAGACCCAACACTCATGACTTAATTTCCCCTCAAAGATGCAAACCCTAAACCATCACATACATGGTAAGTATGTCAGTACATGAATTTAGGAAAAACAAAAATGTCCAGTCAATAACAGTTTGCAAGAGGACTTTGCCTCTACTAGTTAAATCCTGTGATTCATAAAGGGAAGTATTTTTCCTTGAAGAAGCTGGGAGGTCTGTGTCTGTGTGAAACTGATTTTCTGGTACCAATGTACCATGG
>LZPO01089351.1:0-10110 GCA_001675575.1 Neotoma lepida
AACTAACCCAGGGGAAGGAGGCTGGTCAGGAATTAGCAGTCTTCTTGTGTTCAGCCCATTCTGCAGGTGCACTCAAGAGAGCCATGAGCTCAGTTTCTACCCTCAATGTGGGCAAAACCCCTTTCTTATGGCTTCACATCAGAAGCTGTTTTCTTATTTTTTTCCTCATACACAGATGAAATATATAACAAATGTCATGCATGTTCATCTACTACTTTGAAGTTAAGTTCTCTTTATAAATACAATCTTTCTAAACAAATATAATATGGGTACTTTATACTTACTCTCACTTCATAATAGTTTTAGTAAAAGTTGGGGGTGGGGAACTAAACATTTTATGACGATTTCCCATGGTAGCTCACAACACTCCTTGCTGTACAATCAATTTAAATCCCAGTTAGTATTACCATTACGATTTCGATTTATTTTTACACCAACTTGCCTAAGAAGTGCGCGCTTTCTTTTCTACATTTGGGCTTTGAGAGTCAGAATGCTCAAAATAAACTTTAGAATAGAGAGAACCAGCGTTGATATAAAGTGTGTCAGTGTTAGATGTACAAATGGGGAGCCGCCACACGATCGGAGGTTCGCACAAGCCCGGGACCCTTGGCTTACCCAGGAAGTCGAGCCCAGAGAAGAGAGCCCCTTTTCTTTTGCAAACACTGCCCCCCGGAGCAAAAGGTAAACACAAATGCCCCCCTATGGAACTCTGAGCTCGCTGCAGAGAGGGAACGGAAAAGGCTCTATGCAATTAGAAACTGAAAGCGATCACTTACTTTTTGCAGCCACTGAGTATAATTTTCCATCACATGCTCCAGATGCTGAAGTTTCTGGGAAGAGAAATCCGGCTCCACGTGTGGAGCATCCCTCTGCAGAGCATTCGTGTTGTACTGCTCTGTCGCACTCTCACGGCAGTTCCCGTCGTGTTCTGGAAGAATGAAAGTGTAGGCACATTGCCCATGTTGAATCCGGTTATATCTTCTCCCTCCGTTTTCTGGACTTCGGCGCTGGTTGCTGCACCCTATGTGAGTCAGAATGGCAGCGAAGAATGCAAAGGAAAGGAAAACTGTCATTGTACTGCCAGCACTCGCCTTCCGTGCCTCCTGCAAAGCTTGCTCTTCTCTTCTGACCTTTAAACTAGTTCTTTATTTCAGGTAAAACTGCTTGTTTGACTCTTTCCCCTTTAGAGAAAACGTTTGAAGAAGATCCACAGAAAACTAGCCATTTCTTAGCTTTGTTCTAAAATGTTAGTTTTTTTTTTTTATTTTACTGTAATGATAGTTTCCTTCGTTAAAACTTGAGATATTTATTGCATAGTAGCTGAGATTTATTGTTTCCTCTCTGTGTAACCGTTCAGCTTGGAGGCTGCCTGAGTCAGCTGCGAGTACATATTCTAGCCCCTTTCCTCTACCCTATCTGCAGCAGATCTGCTATTTTCTCCCAGACCTCAGTGAGTTTTATTAAGGTTGCACATCCAAGCCAAGCTGGAAGCAGGCAGCCTTTCACAAGATGACTTGACAGGAATGCATGAGTGTGCCCCTATGCTAAGGATTGCTGATGGCTTTGGGCGGCGGATCAGCTTACAAATTGGCTAGATGCGCATGACCTCGATCATGTATGGGCCTCCCGCCCCTTCTGCAGACAATTGCCTTGAGCCCTTAGCAGATGCACGGAAAATCAATAAACAGCGCAGTCCACCTTAATACGTTTGGGTGCGCATGCTGACCTACTAAAATCTATCACGCTAGAAATATGTTTCCAAAGTTACTGTTTAATTGAGAAACCCTAAATTGGCACAATCTCCAGTGGATTATTTTTTATAATTCCATAAAATTATTAAATTAAAATTTCATTTTTTTTTACTCTGGAAAAACATTTAAAAAGCTATTTTTAGAGATGGCATTCTCCCTTTGTGTTTACTTGGGTTTTGGGAAGGTGGAAAAAAAAAATCAAAAGATCAGCTGATCAAGGAAATTACCATAATTTGTCACTCAAAGCAACATAGCATGTGCATACTAAGTAGCATTTTCTGAGTACCTTTCAGGATATGGATTTTAAATGAAGCTAGTTTCTTAGTCAGAATGCAGCCGTTTACATTCTGAGTATAAATTGAGCAACTTCCCTTCAAAAACAATGTGGTTATAGTTTAAGACAGTGGCCTGAGAATTATTAATTCCTGTGGTACATGCTAATCATATATTTCACAAGAACCCCTGGCATTGCTATGGCTGTCTTTAACACTGGAATGGAAATTCCACACAAATCCTTTGTGGCTACAGAGGCCAACTATCTGAGAACAAGCATGTATCAGGTGTGCCAATGGCTTACACCAGAGAAACTTCTGTGGTTTTATTAAGAAAAAAAGGCATGGTCAGAAGGTGTTTTCCCAAGTACAGAATATAAATATTTGAACAAAGGGACAGTCAAATACAAAGACCAGGAGATGATTACAGAATTTAGCATGGCACCAGGATATTTACTGGATATGTGTATAAGCCATGTTCTGTTACATGCAGGGTTTTCATCAGGAAGTGGGTAGGCTTTGAAGCAAAGGAGCCTCTTCTCTCAGTCCTGTGTACAAACAGAAGCCACTGTGTGACTCCTGCGTCCTGGAAGGGGAGTAGGGCAGTGGGTGAAGGTCAGACATGGTTAGAGATGCATCTGTAGGGAGAAGAGGAGAGATCGAAACAGACTCCAGAAAGGCTGTGGTTTGCTTGGAGAAAGAACAGTGATGAGATTCACCAGTCCTTTCCACACCAAATAACACATTTCTGATCAGACAGATATATTATGCCAGACAGACCGATATACTATGCCAGACATGGGAGTAAAAAAATCCTAGGCAGCTATAATGTCACTTAAGAGTTTGCTATTTGTCAGCTCCCATTAAACACTTCTTATATACTATCTCATTTAACCACGGCAACTAACCTAAGATATAGGTATCCTGTTTAACTCTCTCTCTTTTTTTAATCAACAGGAAACACAGAACGGCTGATCAGTTACAGCTCACATAGCTGGCAGAGGATTATGCAAATGGGCTCAGAGACTAACTTTCTAACCATTAGGCCAGCCTGTCTTTGAAAACCTCTGAGAGGAATAAAAGTAATCCCAAAAGGGCTCTAGCTAAATTGCTCTACACACTCAAAGCAGAGCACTTGCTGGTACCCAGTAAAGAAAGGACAGGAATATCTAGTTCACCTCTCTCTGTTTTAAAATGGTGTCTCACGTAGTCAGGATGACCTTGAACTTCTGATATTCTGTCTTCACCTGATACTTCTTTACCAACACACCTAGTTTATGCAGTACTGGGGATTGAACCCAAGGCTTCCTGCAAACTAGACATATGCTCTACCAACTGAGCTACTTTCCCAGCACAAATATGATTGAATTCTTTCTCTGCAGCCCCACAGAGTGCTGGGTATCCCCTACACAGCCACAAGATGAAGAAACTAGAAAAGCAGATTGCCTAAGAGTGCTTTCCAGCAATGATTACATTGAAAATCATCCATAGAAAGAAGAGTGTCCAAAACCAACACCTATAAGTGCTTTGTTAAGAACCAAATGCAGCTGAAAACTGGAAGAGAGTTAATGGAGGAGTGATGAAGTCTCTATTATAGTACTTTTGTGTTCCTAAATGGCCGTGACAAACTGTTCTGTGTGTGTCTGTACATGTGAACTTTCCAATCTGAAGGAATGAAAGGAAAATGTACAGTCTCCACAGGAAAGCACAGATAACTAGGAAGAGCGAAACTGAAGCAAGTCTAAAAGGGCTGAAGGTGACCAAGAGAAAAAGATGATTCAGGATTTTTGCCAGAAAAACAAAAGTCCACAATACTGGAAGAGCCTAGTATCAATATAGAGAAAATGTCCACAGGTCAGGCATCAGCCATTAATAAACAGAAATGTCTGAAAACCCCTGTGTTCTGAAATTCCAGCTAAGGGACAGTGTAGGCTTTGGGGAGTCCCCANTCACTAAGGTTAATATGCTTTAGGGGCCATGTATCTGACCAAGGGTGACAGTTAATTGTCACTAGCTAGCTCTTCAGAAACATTCTGCAGTTTAGGAAGTTTTAGGAAGTACAAGACATTAAAACTGTTTTCTACCTCACCTCCAACCTTTTTATAATTCTAAAGTGATAAACAATTACATTAAGTTAAAGTCTGGAATAGGCTTGTTTTGAAACCTGGAATAATGGCATGTGGGCTATAAGTCATATCTACACAGTCCTGTAAATGCTACAATTTCCACTGAGACCAGAGACCTCCACTAAAATGGGTACATAATGGTCCTAAATATGCCCCCCCCAAACCAGGCTTTGTTGCTTTCTCTGTGAAGGTTTCCTGATTTCAATAAAGCCCAATAAGTGGCTATATCTCTGTTAAATTTTAATAACCTTCTCTTCGTATCTCTCACAGTCTCGTGTTTCTTTCTCATTGTTCCTTTGATTTATTCGTTTTTGTTTCCTTCCCTTTGTAGAGCTGAGCAGTTAAAATGATCTCCCTTCTTTTCACCAATTCTCCAGCATGCATTATGCACTTTATTTGAAGGAATGAAACATTAAGTGAATGAGTGAATGGAATAACTAATCACTTAACTGACACATTTTTCTGATTATTTGGTTACTACAAGACTGCCCACACCCACTATATTTGTTGGAGTTTTCTTAAACCTCTAAACATTAGAGAGTATGGTAAATCCAAACTTACCCTAAAGAATGAGACAGGCATAAAAACAGAGTGCAATATCAATACATATTTTTACCATTTAACAAATTACTTTTCATTTAATGTTTATTGAACCCCCATAATTGTATGTTATTGCACCTATCTTGCAGATGAGAAAATTAGGTCACATAAAGAATAATTACCCAAGACCCATGATTATTTATATGGCAGAGCAAGAACTTTATCTCTAACCCATCTCTTAGTCACACATATCTCACTGAACTAGATTGCGTACAAGAATGTTTCAGTATTAGACTCAAGTAGAAGTCATGTCTTAGAATTTAGGATGCAGGAACAGCAGGCATCCATTCCCTACCACAACCTCACAGATTCATGTTATGATCATCCCAAACAGGGCTAATACTAAATCAGAACACACTAGTATTATTGTCCCATCTGCTCATCAACAGGGAAACTGGTTGCTTGACCAGGCTATTCTTTCAGCCCATTCCAAATAATTAGTCCCATGTCAGATCACACACAGCCCTTCTGTAAGTGGCAACAGCATCCACAGCAGATGGAGATACTACAGGAAGCTAATCCAGAAGAAGGTGCAGGGTCTTGCCTGGCAACTAGCAGCACATCATGGGTACACGTGAAATATCCCTTGCTCAGGCTAATTGAGAAAACACTGCTAAATCTATAGATGCCGCAGTAGATGAGCTGAGGGCTAGAGACAAAGGTAGATGACGAAACTATTACTTAAATACAGACTAGCCTTCTGGTGGAAGAAATTCCTAGCAATTAGTGAATGTCTTGCTTGCAAAGTTAATTTTTAACCATAGCAAATCAAGTTAGAGTTAAGGCAGAATTTGCTCTAAGAAAGGATGGAAGGACTAAGAGACTCAAGGAAAGATCTGGAAACAGAGGTCTAGAGTAAGAGAAGTTTGGAGGGTCTGTGGGAATAGGGTCAAAGAGGAGAGAGACTTGTGGCTGTGTGGCCACAGGAGAACAAGAGAAGGGGATGATGTATTAAGTAGGCGGATTGTGGTGAGATGGTATTTCCTGTGGATAAGAAGAGCCATTGGTCCTTGTTTAGTACATGGGAACAACATGTGGATTATATAAACTATTACTGTGCACACAAAGTCCCTTTTCCACGTGGGTTTTTACATTGGATCAGGGTTCTGCATGCAGGGAAGATGTCTTTCTTATTAATGGCTAGATCCTCATTTTCCAGACACANAATAGACCTTGGGTAACCACCGTACAGCACACTGATTAATGACAAAGTCACTTCATTTCAGTGCTCACAGTGGAAGGCACAGAAGTACCACTTGGGTATTCAGATTCCAAAAAGAATTCCAGACATGATAGTAAATTAATACCTAAAAGTTCCAACCATGTTGTAGAGACATGGACAAGAATTGAAAAAGCATTCAATAAACATCTCAGAATTACCTGCTGTCATGTCATGACTTGTCATTTATACAGTGGAGGTAAGTGTTCTATGTTCAGCTAGCAGAGAAAAACAGAGATGAGGTTTGGATATAGCAGAAATTCAGATGCCAGCATTTCATATGCACCAGAATAGAGACAGACTACATTTAGAATACCCATTAAGAAGATATTTTATTAGGGCAAAAATTATATAGTTCACTTCACATTTACAAAATGCCCTCCTCTTTCTCTTTTTCTCTGTGGAGGTATCATTACCTAGATAAGAGAAAAAGATATCTCTCCCTCCCTCCCTCCCCCCCCCTCAAACTTTTCCAACTTTAAAAGAACATTTTACATGTTCTCGAAAACAAACCCGTTTCTTAGGAAGGTCTGAAAATTTCATTTCACGGGTCTTTATAAGACAAAGCTGATAAATCCTGGCTGTGGTGGTTGGAGAACGTCCCCATAGGCTTGGATATTTAAATCCTTGGTCACCAGTTGGTGCTGTTTGGGGGAGGTTGTGTGACCTTGCTGAAGATCACAGGTGTCAGATGTGAAGAGTTTATAGTCTTACCCCACTTCTAGTTTGCTCTCAGTTTGGTGTTTGCAGGTGAGGATGCAAATGCTTCCTGAAGCCTCCCCTGCTAATATGGACCCTTTCTGGAAACACATGCCAAAATAAATTCATTCTTCATTAAATTGCCCCAGGTCATATGATTTATCACAGAAACAAACAAGTAGCTAATATTGTCCCCAACCATTACCATTCATGTGGAACTCAATGACTTTGGACTCTGTCCAGAAAAGTTTTTGATCTTCAAATGAAAGTGACATCTACTCACTCTTTGGTGGAAAGTCTATCATTCACAGGTACTACACATGCAAATTTAAAATTATTATGGAGATAATATTCCTGTTGTTGTATGAAATTTCCATGGAGAAATAGGAGCAATGTCTACTCAACCCTGATAAGGCAGCAAAAACAGAACAAATAATGATTCCATCAAGTCTATCTTCTCATACAAATTTGCTTATTGAGTNTCCTGACAGAGTAGGGCTTAGAGGTTATTTAGGACCGTGAGTGGCCTCCAACGCATCTGTACTACCCNAAAAAATTCTCACTCCAGCATGGTTGACAACTTCCTCTTACTGCATAGATGGAGCGCCCTGTCAGTTAACTTTCTGTACCCTATAGACTCCATTACCTCCTAAGACCATGAGACCATGGACAGCTTGGGCAGAATTATGTACTGTTGGGAGAGAGTTACAAGGAATGGCTGGACTCTTAGAGGAGAGTCTAATAACCACTCCCTTTTACTTTGAGAGAATGTCAACATACCCATCTAAAGGGTCTCATGCAAATAACCAGAGCTGCTGATAGAGATGGTGGAGGTTTTATGATCAGAGGACAGTACTCTCTAACACCTGCAAATTCAGTTTTAAAAACAGTATGGGAATCGATTCCTTGCTTTTGCTAATATTCTTCTCTCTCTCTCTCATTGAACCCCACTTTTATGTTTTGATAACCTAGACTTATTTCCATTGTAGCATTGGCACAGCTGTCTCCCTCTTGCTTACCTGGATGGATGCTTCCTTTGTGGACAAGGTAGGGTACAAAAAGACTCATTTTCATTTTGATTTTTTTTTTTGTATTTCCTGTCTGAGCTATTGCAAGTTGGATAACATTAGACAAAACAGTTCTTTTGAACTTAGCCTCATCTGTGGAATAAATGGTATAAACCATGTGAAGGTGATGTNAACAATCAGTCATACAAGGAGTATAAAGTACTGAACTCAGTACTGAAAGGATATAAAAGGTAAATGATAATTCTTGGTTTTCTCCATGTGTGTTCTTTCTTGTCNTNAAAAATTCGTCCTACTTTTGACCTTGTTTAATTGAATTTTATGACTATGTTTATCTAATTCTGTTCCCTATCATTTCATCCTCTTAAACATTTAAGATCATTTCTGAGCCTCGTAAAAATCACATATTTAAGAAGCACATTTTGAAATGAGAGGATGGTCACATCCACAATAATAGCTCATGTAAACAGTTCTGCTTTCTTTGAGGGCAGGGGCTTTCATGTTCTTCCTCACTGCTACATCNCCTTCACCTGGANCAGTGAGGCCCTGGCACACAATAGGTGCTGAATAAATATTTGTTGAGTGGATGAAACAACTTGNGAACAATTTAGCAAGAATGTTCTGCCCTAAGTAGTCAGACCAGAAAAGCAACTGGTAAGGCAAACAGACAAGGAACCAATCACATTTGGAAGTGAGAACTGGATGCGCTGAGAACCCATGGGAGCAATGAGGATGTCATCCAGAGCTTCACCACCATGACTTGTTATCCAACTCATTTCCAGCCAANTCAACCAAATGACTTTATTTTCAAGAACGTCTTTTATGTCTGGACTTGGGGCATATATTATTTCATTCTGTTTCCTGGGAGATAATGTTTGCCTCTGACACAATGAAAATGAAAGGAAACATTCTAATATTAATCTTAGAAAAAATATGCACTGTGGCTTGACTTATACACAACAAAGGAAACCTTATTTTATCAACTCGCCCCCACAAAAAAGTCAGTTTTGTGCCCCACCACCACCCCAGGCTCTAATCAGATTAGGAATTTGGCAATTAAATTAGGAAATAAATTCCAGTGGTATTTNAAACTATGATTGCCTTAATCAGATTCTTAGTTCATATACTGCCTGGCAAACACTAGGCCTTTTCATGGTAATCTTAGTCATAATACCTTTAATTCTGAAAAGTTACTGCTTCCTTTTCTATCAAGTGCCTGATATGGCTCATTCTCCTTGACTTTTTTTTNGTTAGTAAAAGTCTTAAAAAGAAGAATTTCAGCAATTGAAAAAGGATAGGGTAAACGGCCCCTGAAATGAGTGAAAGATTAGGGAAGATCATTGTGGTCTTGTTTTNCTCCACATTATCTTCCATCATCTTGTGATATACACAGAGGAATCATTTCAAGCTTCAGGGATACCAAGTCTATGTATCTTGTAAAATATTTCTAAATTTTTGCTATACTTGCACTACCTTCCAATTCNCCATTCTCACTGTCCTATTGCATTCCTAGCTACCTCGAGTTTTAAACCTTTAGTTTTCTTAGATTTATCCTGAGCCACAGCAGTTGGAAAATAAAACACTTGTATTTTCCCTAGTATATGTTAAAATAAACACAGAATATTAAAATGAATATCTGTGCAGAAATAACCTATCCAACACTGNAATTCCTACTGGAATGTGGGCTACAAGCTGGGAAATACCACTTAGTTCTCNTCTTAGAAAATAAATGTCCAACGTCTCCTGTCAATATGTCTATAGAAAATANTATTGTCCANTAGTTTCTTAAGATGAATTTGCATTAGGTCCAAAATTTTTTAAGGATCATTTTCATTCAGTAGTATCTTCAGCAAAACAACCAAGTCTTTGGAAACAGGTTTATCTTTTTATCCTGGCCGAGAGCGCAGGAGGAACTCCTCTAGGCCTCATTCAGGGAAGCCATCACAGAGGTTGGCAGCAGCTCTGTCTTCAGGGTTGTGTGCCAACAGAAATGCCCAACCAAAGGTCTGAAATTAAAACTACTCACAGGCAGATGTTAGTCACTCTTCTCTTCCATCTGGCAAGAACAGTGGGTTACTTAGCATCTGTGATAAGCCTTCACTCCTCAGTGGTATTGCATTTGGAAATGTTAGGGAAATAGTAACTAAATTTCTTCTCAAGAGTTCCATTCTCTTGGGAGAACTGACATTCCTAACTCAAACCCTTCAGAAAGCCATAAAAACACATCAGTTCAAAACAGGAGGAGGAAAGTTAATATTTAAAGAACCACTTGTGAACCAATTAGCCTTGGCTTAGCAAGAGCTATCGTTTACTGANTACCTAAAGTATATTAAGGACTGTGCTAATCACTGTACTAGCATAACTTCATCTGTTCTGATCATCACAACAACCCAATATGTAGGAAATATTTTTGCTGTC
>LZPO01089354.1:0-10091 GCA_001675575.1 Neotoma lepida
TTTTGCTTACCATATAAAATAAAATATTCCCCACTCTCTTTATGACTTCTAACAAGTAGCCTATATTCTTATCAATAAAGCATCCAGTTTTACTGCTTAGACATTATTGTATCTTTGCTTCTTTCAATAGAGATGCTTTTCGTAAGACACTGCATCACCTGATTGGTATTCCATAGAGATGTAGCTAGTGATCCTGAACCACAGTGATCTAGGAGAGGGGCCTGTCACTGCCAGTGATTTATATTATGTGAAAGGCTCTCTAAATCTTCTGCCAGTTGCCGCTCCCTTTTGAATGAAATAAAAGTAGTTAAAGGAGGGAAAATAAAATATTCTACTCACATAAGTGTTAAATGTTTGTAGTTGGAGAGTTCCTTGGGGACCAGTGTAAACTGGTTCCCATCCAGATACCTATAAACAAGGACATATCAAGGTTGTCTTACAAAGTAATATTGGGAAATCACAAAACAAATGAACAATATTTACTTTGAACAGCAATGAGACACAACTTGGCAGTTTTCTTCTTGAGAGATCATATTCCAAGTCAAGAAAAGGGCAAATCACACAGTGGTTCAATCTAGTAGAACTCTTTGTGGCTCACTTAGGCTAATGCATACAACTAAGGACGGAATGGTGAGTCCAGTTCTTTGTGGTTTAGCCAGGAAAGCAAGCCAAGCATCTAGCCATTTTTCTCTCAGCAAGAAGGTCCATCCAGTGACTTATATTTTTATGTGGCCTCAGGTTTACTTGTATTTATGTAGAGACAGAACCATGAAATTGAAGAATTATTAGCTAATCCTAGCTACTGAGTCTGACTACTTTGGTCATTGCCTGTATATATACTGACACATTTGTTAAATAACAATGGACAGTTTTAAGGAAATATTTGAGACTCATTAGACATAATGTTAAAGGAGATTTGGTATTACGTATCTGCTTGGTGATAGTAGTCTCAAGAGATTTCATGGAATAACATAAAACTTTTCAAGTACAAAAACATAGCATGTGAATGCAAAAGGATTTTTCAAATAAAAGTACATCTTTGTCTTTCTCATTAGGGTCAGAACATAGGCAAGTCACAAAGAAATCAGCTAACTGACAGGAAACAAAATTAATGGATGCTGGGAGTTATATCAATGATGTCACAAAAAGAAAACAAAAATCTCTTCTCAAAGCTTTCCTTTCCTAGACAATACACTTGGCTACAAGAGTCTCCAGCACCTTGGGTCATCTGGCCAGAGGTGGAGCTGGTAACAACTCTGGAACCTTGGAGATATGACTTTTCCTGTTCCCGTGCAGCGGACAATCTTGAAATCTCAGGTTGAAGTTAGAATTGTAATGTTTATAGGAAAAGTCAAGAAGTTGCCTAAGCTAAAAATCTATAATATTTCAAAATGTAAGTAGATCTATAAAATGCACAGGCTATAAATATATGTATATGATCAATACGAGATTACAAGTCACATTATGACTTCTGATTGAGTATTCTGATTGAGTTTTGGTACGTATTTATACATTTCATCGCCTCCTTTCCCTAATTTTTCTAGCTAAGTTTTGTTTGTTTTTGTTTTACGACCACTAGAGGGAAGCAGCGTTCCAGGAACTTCAACACTCTCCCTTTATTCCAGAAATGGCTCAGCAGGACAGAAAGAACCAGGAGAACATTCTGCCTGTCTACATGCACAACAGTATAAGAAGGTGGTACATGGCAATGATTAAGACTAATGGATACCATTTGTTCAAACTTGTCCACCAATACATAGTAATTTTGCCACATTCTTAATAATTTAGTGCAGTACACACATGCACATTTTCTAATACGTGGATATATACGACTGTTGAGAAGGATCTTGCTGACTTGGTAAGATTCTAAGAATAATCTCTCTAGGAGGTAAAACTTGAATTTCAAGTGATGAATTAGTATTCTCTTGATCTATATAGAGCAAACATTTATTAATAAAAAAGAAATTTAAATTATTTTAAAATGTTGTGAACTGGAGACTAAACTTAAGGAAAGAAATGCACATGTGGCAGATAGGGTCAATAAAGAAATGGAGCTTAATACACCCATTAAAGAATACTTATTTTTTTAATGAGATGAAGACAAAAGGCCTTAAATTGAAGTTAAACATTAAAATGGAAGAAAAGTATTTAGCGTCAAAGAGGATGTGAATGCCATGTTCCTCATTGGGCTAGTTATAAAATTTCACTTTGCATATAGAATATAGGCTTATAGCAATGGGGAGTGAAGAAGGGTTATTGGCCCATATCATCTTCTGAAAAATATTAAAATAACAGTTTTTTTTAATTAAACACACAAAACAGTGCTTACAGTCAATTAACTCTAGTGTTGGTTAGCATGAGAAAGAAATTGAACATTTAACAGCATTTTGAATCTAAGAAACACATTTTCCCATATGCTAAGAATGTGTCTTCTTCTCTGGGTGTTCTATTTAGGACCAAAATAGGATCCATGAGCTGAACATGACTTGAAAAAATAAGATCCTTGAAAACTGAAGAGACATGTTCTTCACTTGATCTTAGCCAAAAGCCTAAAAAGCAGTAAGTAACATATTCTTCAACTTCACTACCTATGTGGCACACTGCTCACATGTTGATGAGAGCTGATCATGTGGAGACATTGCATGCATTTCCATGAGTTACAGGCACAAATCTGCAGAAGCCACATGTGGATTTAAACTATTATTGATCTAAAATTCAATATAAATAAAAATTAAGTAAATACTAAACTACTCACTTTGATTAAGACAGAACATTTTCCCATCAAATCTCAGTTTAGATTTAAATAAATGGGATGAATAGGATATAATTGCATCCTTATGCTTGCTTCTGATTTTCTGTTGTATTACATTCTGAATACATGGCATAGATGCAGCCACAGGACTTTGAGCTGAAGGATGGACTTCTGAAAGTCTATTTATATGGATATTGGCCATACAATTTATATTTAAATATCAGTTATGCAAGCATCAAAAATAATTGGCCACATGTCCTTTTGGGTCTAAAGGACACCGATGAGTCCAAAGAGACAATATTCCCTTTAAAAGACAAAGATTATGCCAGTTTCTTCTAATTCTCAGATAATTAATATCCTATACAGTAAAGTATTGTCTTAGGAGTCAAGTATAGAGTATACTTGACATTGCAAATAAATTAACTATGCAACAATTCCCAAACTGCATTTGATGGAACACCAATCTTGTAAAATGATCCATGAAAAAATAAGGGGCTAGAGAAGCTATAAGTGTAGGGTTTATATATGTTTAACTATCCTTATTGGAGCTTAGCTGGTACAAAAAAGCGCAACAAGGGACTGAGCAATCTTATTGTGGTAAAAGGACAGTACATATAACTAGTAATTCCCAACTTCTCTGAAGTGGCCTTTGAATTATTGCTTTATGATTTTACTTTATATTCATTAAGCAGGCATATAATGTAACCTGTAAACAGGATCTGAAAGATTTTTGTTGGACCTTTATCCCCTTGATGTATAAAGCATTAATTGAGTAGGAAAGGGAAGGATAAGTGAGACAGTTAGTTTTAAAGGCAACTTGACCCAATTCAGAATCATCTAGGAATCAAATTTTAACGTGAGATTTTCTAGACCAGGTTTGTCTTAATTATATTAATTATGTGGGAATGCCAAGCCCACTGCGGGTGGTATCAAACTCTAGATTTTGTTCCCAGACATTATAAAGTCCAGAGAGGGGCCTAGGCACAAATAACCATGCATACATTCATGCTCTCTACTCTTAACTATTGACATGACTAGCTGCTTCTAGTTCCTGTCTGAATTTTCCTGTAGTGATCGACTTGGAACTGTAAGGAAAATAAATCTTTTCTCTTGTCACATTGGTTTTGTCATAACATTTAATCCCAGGAACAGAGAGGGAAGAAGGACAAAAAACTATACTTACAGCTCTGTGACATCTCTTGGAATACCTTTCGGCAAGAACTTCAAGCCCTTGTTGCTACATCGGACGACTGTATCCAAGCAAGTACACTCCGAAGGACAACGAGAGAGTGGAGAGCAACTGTTGTCATCATTCCCTAGATTACCACGTGAACACAGAAAGACACAAATTGACAGTGTTCAATGGGCTAGAGTGGAGTTCATACACTTAGATAAATCTAACCAACACAAGGGTCTTGAGTTATATAACCACTTAGGAATAAGTCAGTAAGTACTTACAGATCGACACTATATACGTACTACTTTCTGGTTCCCTACGGTAGAATTTTCAGAAAATAGCTCACAATTTTGTACAACTAACACAATTTTAACAGTTACTTACTTGTTCAGTTATTTATACAGTTTTAAATAAGGATATCCCAATACAAACTGGTTTAAGGAGAAATTGTAAAGAGATGGAAATAAAGGGGCAGATTTCCTTAAAATGTTTAGAAGAATTGCATGGACACCTCATGTTAAAAGTTAGAATTCTAATTGGCTCCCTGCTCACTGGCAATAATAACAGAACTTGCTCTACTCATCTCATAGGAATATCATGAGAATGAAAAGCAATGGCAGAGAGCATTAGAAAGAGAAGACTGTGACTTTTGTCCATTTCAGAAGGACTTCTATGTTACAATGTTTTTCTCATTTGGAAATGGTAGTTTCTAAAAGACACACTGAGAAAAAATAACATTAAAATTAAGCTCTACGAGTATTATTCACAAGTTGGGAGCTTGAAAGTCTTCTAGAACATCTACAAACAGGCAGGAAGTAGACTTGATTGTGAAAAGGCAACGTGACAAGTGCTTTGCTGCTAAGAACAAAGAAACAAGGAAAGCAGAACACAGCACAGTCCTTAGGTGGGAACTGGACCGTGACATAAGAGCTGTTTTTGAAAACATTCTTTCCAGACCCTAAGTCCTGCTTGCTTGCTCCCTTGTCCTATTGTACTAAAGGAAACACACTCCCCCAGACAACAGAGCATCTCATTGGTCCTCTGAATGAAGGTCTAATGACCCATGATTTATCATGTATTTCTTACCATCATCACAGGTGAAGTCCTGAATGGCTACATCCTGGATTGGGATTTCCTTGAGGAAGTAGGGCTTTTGGCATCGAGGATTTCCTGTTACAATTCTTTTCTTTCTGAGCCATTCTCCCAGCCATGCCAGATGACAGTTACAGTTGAAAGGATTGGCCAAAAGGTTTCTAAGCACCATATGCAAACAATGCACAATTCAGTTTAGAGTTCATTTTCTTACAGTTGAAAGGATTGGCCAAGAGGTTTCTAAGCATCATATGCAAACAATGCACAGTTCAGAGTTCATTTTCTTATTTTTCTAAATCTGAGGCGACCATTTCTCCACACTATTTTGGCTACAGTGATATATTTACTTTATCTTTGTATGCCCATTCCCCTATATGCATACAATCATATACAAAATATGTCATGCATATTTTTTCCTAAATGTGTATGTCAGGAACCAAAAGATGATGCATTCTTATAAGAGAATTCTTTGAATAATTTCATGCAAAAAATAGTGAAGGCAGTAATTTAGGGTTTATGCGCTGAATCCTGATAGATACCTTACTTAGAAATAATTTAAACATGTCAGAGATCTAACTTACTGTCAAACTCTGCTGCACTGATAAAGCAGTAATTTAATATAAAGATGAAGGCTGATTACCTTATATTATCGAGTTTAACCTGACAACAGCTATTCCCTTAATTTGTCATCTCAAGATTTCCATCTCTTGTTTGCTCCAGAGAATAGCTTTCCTATCTAAACTGACAGCCAAGTTGATTAAATGCCAGTTATAAAAATGAATTTACTTCTACAAATCTCAATATTTTTGGCATCTCATACTTAAGCGCAAACCTATCGACAATCCCATTATTTATAAACATGCCATCCTTAATATGCACAAATTAGTCACTCCATGTAAAATGTCACACTTCATGTTGAAAAGGGATTAAGTACTTTACTGATGGATGGATGCATGCTTACTTTACTTTTTTTCCCCCCCAGTGTCTTGAGCAGAGGCAAACATGCTTTTGGAACTGTTCTAACTATCTTTATTCCCAATTCTGTTGAGATCGTTTAGGATATTTAGAAACTGCTCTGACCAGGATATCATCAATTATTAGAGATGTAATAGCAAATATCGTGTTCAGAAACTGATGTACAAAAGACCTGAAATACATTGTTCAAAGTTTATTTTTAAATGTTTTCAGAGTTCTGTTTGTAGACCTGGAAGTATTCTCACGTTTCAAGTTGTTTACATAAAATATTATCTCAGACAGACTCAACTCATTCCTTCCATATTTTTGCAAAGTCATAGCAAATGACCTCGGTTGAACAGCTTTTACTGTTGGTCTGTTCATCTTTATATATCTCTTGTCACCATGAATGATCCTTGTAGAGTATGGTTGGTTGGTAATAACTCTATCAATTCTGTTTTTCTGATACTTATGATAAAAATATTCATTGTTTAGAATAGGAGAGGAAATCTGTGACATTTATTTACAGTATTATCAAGTTAGAATAATTTATAACCCTAAATTTAAGCCACATCATTGATTCCATTGTTACAAAAATAAAATAGCTGCAGAATAACACATACACTGAATTTTATCTAATAAAGATGGTAATAATTTTAGAAAACTAAAACAAGTTTAACATAATTTTCCCCTTTTAAAAATGCCCAAATACTTGGTTATGTTTTCATGGCATATTCAGTAATTAATTAAAAGAATACTAAAATAGATAAGAATTGTAATATACCACCACAAGTCATAGATAAAGGCAGGGGTTATCAACCTGTGGGTTACAACTCCTTTGGTGGTCAAATGTCCCTTTCACAGGGGTTGCCTAACACCATAGGAAAGCATAGATATTTATATTAAGATTTATAACAGTAGCAATATTACAGTAATGAAGTAGCAATGAAAATGATTTTATGGTTGAGAGTCACCACAACATGAGGAACTGTATTAAAGAGTCATAGCATTAGAAAGGTTAAGAACCACTGGAAAAAAGGTAATGCTTTTCTACTTACAGTGTAGATAAGGAATGGAGAGTATCAAATGCCCCTGGTGCAACTGTAGTAATTTGATTGTCATATAAAGAAAGCAGACGCACAGAGCCGAGTCCTATGAAACTGTCGTTCCCAACACAGCTTATTCGATTACTTCTCAGCATCCTGGGGTAGGAAAAGAACATTGTCATGGAGATAAAATATCAGCCATTAAATTTTGCCTTTTTGAGAATCAAAATCATTCCCTTTAGCAAATATGTAGTATTCATTACTATTTTGAATGTCTATTTCTCTAGGAATGGGTGTATTCTGGATACCATCCTGCAAGAATAGAATGCATAGAATAATCTGTGCCTAAATTAAGCCACAGAGGGCATGATGAGCCTGTGTGGATTTACACTCCCATGATGAGGGTAACATGTTTTCTTTTGATGATATAATTATGTTTGCCTGATCACATAATGTCCTAAGTCACCTACTTAAGTCCTTGGAGTCCAGTGATTTATGTATTCAGAATAGTGTGACATTTGAGAGAGAAGAAAAGGAGGAAGGAGAGAATCAATAGACACTGCAGATGGAGAGCTGAGGGCATCTTGGGGACTTAGTGACTCACTGTCTGACAGGAGCAGAGGGAGTCAAGCGTGACTGAGCATTCACAAAGCCTGCATCAGATTGTTTTATTTATGAAAAATCTGTTCATAGTTTCAAGTTCAGAACTCCCATAAGGAATAAGTATAATATACAACAAAGGTTAAATCAGTTTGCCTTGAATAAACTCTATTTTTTGACACTGTCATTAGCAGGATTAACACTGTTGTTATTTCCTCACCACTGCTAATGCACTGGCTTAGCTCCCAAGTCCTTCCTTCCTGAGCTGTTTATTTGGAGGTTTTCAAAAGGGAAGAAAACCTCATATACAAATTTGTAGTTGCATTACGTATTATTCAGAGCTCATAAAAAATTAATTTAGTGATCTTTCTACACCCAAAGTAATCACTCTGCCAATAGAATGGCAAATATAAAGAGAGAAAGATAATGTGCTGGCTAGGTTTATGTCAACTTGACACAAGATAGAGTAATTTTGAAAGGCAGAACCTCAACTGAGAAAATGCCCCTATGATATTGGTGTATGGAAAAGCCTGTGGTGCATTTTCTTGATTGTTATTGATGTGAGAGAGCCCACTGACGTGGGCAGTGCTCTCCCTGAGTTAGAGATCCTAGGTGCTAGAAGAAAGGAGATTGAACAAGTCATGAAGAGCAAGCCGAGCAATGAGATCTCATTTACGGCTTCTGCATTAGTTCCTGCTTCCAGATGCCTGCCTGGAGTTTCTGCCCACATTTCCTTTTGATGATGTGGAAGTGTAGGATTAAATAAACTTTTCTTCCCTGATTTGCTTCAGTCATAGCATTTTATCAGAGCATTACAAACTCTAACTAAGACAGATGTTGAAAAAATTGTTGCTTTAAAATTCTGTTTGGTAATAAAAAAGAAATAAAAACATTTTCTTTCTGCTAAAATGTAGATAAAGAGAAAGATGATGTCTTCTTATCCAGCCATCACTGAATAGTAAGAAACAAATGCACAGTATCCTTATCCGCACTTTCCTTTGTCATGAATAATGGAGATCTGTGGTCTTAATCTTACTGTAGCTAAAGGACCCTGGAAGGAGCTGAAGAAAACTCCTCTCTTGATAAAAGTAAAAGACAAAAAACGAAAGACAACAAACAAACAAACATCAGCACATGCATACAGTAAGCTCTGTCTGACATCTCAGGACATTTTATAAAATGCTGAAATATGCACACGTATTCCTAACCATCTGACTAGTTAGTGCTGAGGAGTTAAGAGGTTTAGGGTGGGACATAGTTTCAAATGTTTAGAACACCAAACCTCAGAGACCATGTGGAAGGATAGATAGACAGGTCCCGAAACATCTACTCTAGTAGTTGAACACCCCAGGTTTGACTCTCAACGGCTCCATTCTCCCTAGAACAACTGTATGGAGACAGTTTGTAGGTGCTTTACTCAGGTGTTATAGAATAAACAGCAGGAACTCATCAGTAGAAATAAAACGGAGAAAGCTGATTTCAGAGAACTCTCAGGCAATGTCATTTGGTTGTATCTAGTCGATGCTGTCCAGGGTAACACTATTGACTGAATTGTGACTCCCCTAGTTCACACCTTGAAACTTTTATCAGGTCTGTGACAGCCTTTGGAGAGGGTCTTTATAGTTTAATAAACTATATGAAGGAAAAACACTGGAGAACTCATACATCTCACTCACTCTTCCTTTCTCTACATAAGAATGTAGAGAAAGGTCATGTGTGTTTACAGCAAGAAACTGGCCAAGAAGGAAGTCAGGGGCCTAGAAGGAGGGCTGGAACACAAATTCAATTTCATGCTGAACATCTATATCCAGAAGCATGAGAAATAGGGTATAGTGTTCAGTGCGTGGTATCCCACTGTGGCAGCATAGACGGGCTGATATGGGTGAAGTCTTAATCTAAGTCCCCCACCTTCTCCATAGTAGTGCTGTGTGAAAGAAGGTTAACACTAACAATAAATAGGTCCTCAACTTCTGGGTAAGAATGGAGGCGTTGCCATTTGCTTAGTAACTTGATACAGCCTAGGGAAGTGCACATGCAGGCCCTATGTCATATTTTCTTGGCTAGCTTTCAATACTCTCTCAGTGTGTCTCCCATAAACAGGCTCAGCAACTGTTTGCATACCATTTTAGAGCCATTCAAAACTAGTCCCTGAGGGACGTCTGTGACTGACATGCTGGCCATGCTGGATTGCTGGATTGCAGGCTGGCTGTGCAAAGTTATAGCATGTATATATATATATATATATATTTGGTCAGCCCTAAATTTGGGTTATATTAACACATCCCACTGACTAGAGAAATAAATTTCCCTTCATCCTCTCATAAAAAAGGGAACTTCCCATTTGCCCGTTATACACAGATTTCAGGGTCAAGTGAGATGTCATTGCTTGAGCCTCTTATTGTACTGCCAAGGGCCGATCCTTGGTTGCAAAGAGATTCTTTTATGTGCTCCCACAATGGCTGTAGAATTT
>LZPO01089358.1:0-10055 GCA_001675575.1 Neotoma lepida
ATAAACTCCAGGTTCAGTGAAAGATTGGCCCCCACAAGTAAGATATCAACTGAGGAAGATCCCTGATGTCAACCTCTGGCCTCTACACACACGTAATGCACACACACACACATGCACACACACACACACACACACATATACACATGCACATGCACGACTCCATTGGCATGTAGCATTTACCAGTCAGAAGTATTCATTCATTTTCTTGGCTCCACCTCTCTCCACCTCTCTTCACTTCCTTTTAGCAGCAAGATTTTAGCCAAGGAACTAAAAAGTTTCATCACGAGGATGCCTGAATAGTTTTTGTCCCTCTGGATTTGAAAAGTCTTGCAAAGAATAGCAAGCTTATGATACTGCACCGCAGGCATTTAAAAATGCGTACATTGAGACATGCATCATCTTGGAGTGTCAACTTGGTGGCATGCAACATGCTGGCCAGTATTCCAGATGAGCTTCAAGTAATCTTAACTGAGAGACTTCATTTTCATGTCAAGGTGAACTAAAAAGAACCCCCTGTAGCTGATCTCTTTCTGCACAATCCTTTCAACAACCCATGTCTCTGCATACATTGGTTTGAGGAGCAGAATTCNATTTACTTCTGAGTGACTTTACTTGATGTCTAAGTATGACTTCATTCATAGGAATCTTATTAGGTGAGGTGGTAGGAAAAGGTAAGGGTATAAACTGTAAACTCCATACACTAACCGCTTCCCTCCACAATGTGCAGATGAACTGATATGTTTTCATGTAACAGAACAACCTTTAGTGCCAGTATATTTAAGCCTTTTTAATCTCTAAGGTAAAATAAAGGTATACTGTAGAGCCAGATGGTGACACTTCACACCAGATGGGCTGAGACAATGCACTGTTAATTTGCACAGGTCTTTCATGTAGGCTAAATATCTTCCTTTTATAAATGTGGTTCTGAAGACAAGGGGGTTATTATTTGCTAGCACTGCTCTCTGGTATTCTGATATCCACTACTAATTGTGTAACTGGTGCTCTGGCTCACATAGAACCATTTTTCCTTCCTGCTGTGATATGTTTGCTCAGAAGCATTTCCACCTCTGGAACAAGCTATATGAGGTTAAACCCCTGGGAAAGTTCTAATTTACAAGATCCTTACTAAAAAAATTAATCTGTTTCAAAGAGATTGCATTATAAATATAAACGTCCTAATGAGCATGAGTGAAATGCTGTAGGCTACAACTGGTGAACTTCGAAAGTTTTACCCTTTCCTCTTCCTATATATAATATATGCAATCTGTATTCTAAGCCCTATAAAGAGACCAGCTGCTGCTCACGGTGAACTGATGCTTGTAGCCAAATTGTACATTTTCTGTGATATAGGCCTCCCTTTCCTTTTACCCTTTTCAGAAAAAATGAAAAAGAGCCAACACTGCCAATTGCGTGCCAGATGCCAGGTAAGTCCTTTACATAAAATACCTCATCTCATCTTCCCCACTGCTTAAGTAACTTGCGCATTAATTAGGTTACAAAGAAAACACAAGATTTGGATTTGCTAGGATTTCAGGCATTAAAAGAAACATTAAAAATATAAGAAAATTCCATATGGTGATTCCTTGAGCTTTTCAACTGTACCCAACATCCATCCTTTACACACCAGAACAATAAACTAATTTTATTCTTCTGCTTTCTTTTCATTTCTTTGCACATATGAAGCACATAAATTCCATGTCACAATAATGTTATTTACAGTTTATTTTACTTATTCTCTTTTTGTAACATATGCCTAAAAAATTATATTTTAGTAATTCAGAGATCCTGATAAACACAGTTACAGTACAAATGCACAATGACTGACATATGTACAGTCTGTGGGTGTGACCTAAAGTAGGAAGGGTTTTATGTTTGTATTCAACACCGAGAACTTTGCAAAAGCTCTTCCATCTACCCTTCAGGCAAACTGGGTTAAGGGTCCAAATGGTGTCTATTATTAGATGTATGAGCAAATCCGTTCATCTGTATGGGCTCTAGTTTCTTTATTAAACAGAACAAGGAAGCCAGATGGTGGTGGCTCACGCCTTTGATCCTAGCACTAAGGAGGCAGAGGCAGGTGGATCTCTGTGAGTTCAAGGTATGGTATGCAGAGTGAGTTCCAGGACAGCCAGGGCTGTTTCACAGAGAAACCCTATCTTAAAAAATAATTTAAAAAAAACTTACGAGATTTTTTTAACTTAAATTTTTGAAACTCAGTTTTCAGTCTTAAATTTTTGAATCTGGTATTTAGCTCAATGCTTATTTGTCTCTTGCTATCTGTTTTTCCTAACTATTTAATTTAGATACCTTTCTCCTCTGAAATAACAGTGACTGCATAGACATGTTTCTACCAATTGTGTCCAACTTCCTAACATTATAATATGATGATGTTGTCATCTAGGAAATTCATGGTCCATAACCAGTTACAAAACTAGATAAATATAAATCAATATATAAATCTTGGGATAGGACATAACTATTAGTAGAATGTTTGTCTAGAATGCACAAAAGCCCAGGTTCAATCCTCACCACTGCATAAATTAACATAGGAGATAGACTGTAATCTCAGCAAAGGGGCTATAGAAGCAGGAAGAACAGAAGTTCAAGTTCATCCTAAGGTACATGAGGAGTTCAAGGCCAGCCTGGCTAGAAACCCTGGCTCAAAGAGAAAAATCTCATAATATTTTAAGAAAACCTACCATTTTATGTTGAGCCATATTCATAGTTCTCCTCTGCCACACATGGCCAGGAGCCCTGGGTTGGAGACACCTGCCTGAATCTAAACACATGCTCTACGTGTTGACAGAATAAATTCATGGAGCCACTAGACATTTCCTACTAGTCGGTAGCTATGGAGAATATTTTTGCAAGCATCTTTTGACAGCTGTCCAGTGTTTTCTAATTTCCTCATTGGTTCCTTCAATAATTAATCAAGCCAGGAAGAAAGCAACCTCCTGCCTCTTCTTATTCCAAATCCAAAAGGCTTCATAACACTTCTCAGTGTTCTCATCGCCCTCATGTGGGTGGGAAAACACAACACCAATGACTCTCATAGAGCATCTGCTGTCCCCTCTCAAGCCCAGAAGACTCAGAACTTAGAATCATCTCCATTTCTCAAATGAGCAACTTTCCACTTCCTTGAAGGAGATGGAAAATGTTAGGAAAGACAAACAAACTACCAACCTTATGAGCAGTTTCAAGGAAAATCAACATTTAGAAATTGGAAGTGAAATTCTCAAAAAAGTATTAATCATGGATGAAAGTTATTGCTATTCCTGACACAGATGAGGTGGGGGAGATTTAGAGTAAGAGAGAAAGGGAGCAAGTTAGGAAGGGGAAAATATCAGCATATTGTCCCCTGAAGCATTCGCCATGGGATAGCTTGTGGTAGTGTTTCTCTCTTACCATCTGTTAAGGGTTCCCCCCTTGCCCAAACTGGTATAAATATTATTCATTTATAACTCCCCCCAAATACCGATATTTACTTTCTGAATATGATAGGGGTTTTCTATAAGGCCTCAAATTAGATAAATTCTTATTTAAATGTACATATCACTTTAGAGTGAAGAAATGATAATTTACATGATATATGCACCATCAAATATATGTGGGAACCACAAAGCTCAGAATAGGAAACCACAAATATACTACTTGCATAATGTGCCTAAATATCCATTGTCCCTGATTTCTCTTTGTTTCATTTTGTAGTTTGGCTTTTTGAAACAGAGTCTTACTACAGCCCACGGTGGCCTTGGGTTTTCAATCCTGCCTCAGTGTCCTGGGCATTGAGATTACAGGCCTGTGTCAGGCCCAGCTCACTGTACAGCTTTGATACTTAGATACTATTAGCAGAAAATGGAGCAAAAGAAGCAGGCTAGCCTATTATTTATGAGCTAGTTGCTTGTTTGACCTTGGCTTCACCCACTCCAGAGTATTTCATCTTCTCTCTTTAAAATAGCATTCTCTGCTGCATTGCACAGTCCTGAGATGAGATGTCCTTCCTTCTTTCTCTTTCTCTGGAGGCCATTATTCATTATTCTGTTTGTTTATGGAGCAAGCTGAGTTTGGCTGAGAAGATATTTTGAAAAACCTATAGCTGCTAGACTAGGATTTGTATCCAGATTTGTAAAAAAGAAAGAGTATTTCAGAAAACACTAGTAGAGAAAGGATGGAGGCTAGGGCTGGAGCAGTGGGTTAAGGGTTAAAAGCAGGTATTGCTTTTGCAGGGGCCTGAGTCTGCATCCCAGAACCATCTGCATCTCACAGCTGCCTTTAACTCCAGCTCAGGGAGATGCAACGCCCTGTTCTGAACTCTGGTAACCTATACTCAAGTGTACCTATCCATACACACGTGTACACACTTGTGCATGTACACACACTCGTACACAGGAAAGGAAGAGAGAGAGAGAGGCAGAGGGAGAGGGAGGAAGGGAGGGTAGGAGAAAATTTTAAAAATAATACAATTAATCTAAGGATTCTAAGCACTGTGTGGAAAGAATGGCTCAAACTACGGGATCTTGTGGCTTGGCAGAGAGACATCTTTTTTAAAATGAAATGCCAGAGAGCGGTAAGCTGTGACCTACCTACTCTGTCCCAGAATCCCATGAAGATTTAAAGACTGTATGCTGCACAAATGTGGATTTCTTATGAAGGAGAGTGAAGGGAGTACTATTTCATGTCAAGAATGACATTGGCAGAAACATAGTCAATGGAAGGAAAGTTGATGCACCAGGCTATTGTTATCCTAAAGATGAAGTTCTTAGTGGATTCCAGGTGGAAACTTTTACTGCCTACCTTTAGACAGCTCTGAGTTCAGGTTAGAAATATTCTAGGAAAAAAGCCTTAAATAGGAAGAGTGGAGTAGGAAGTCAGCTCAATGGGTAAAGCATTTGCCTTGCAAACATAAGGATCAGAGTTCAGATCTCCAACACCCAGGTAAATGTCCAGTGGGCATGTTGGCCACCAATGATCCCAGCACTCGGGGACTAAGACAGGATGTCTCCAGAGAAAGCTGGCTAGCTAGATTGGCCACATCGACAAATTTAAGGTTCAACAAGAGAACCCTAAGTCTAAGCCAATTAATAAAAAGAAGAGTAATTGAAGAAGACACCCATGGTCAACCTTTGGTTCCTATGGGCAGGCACACACACATGTAAATGTTCAATCACCTTCTCCCACATGAACCTACACATATACATAGCATTCCATACCATACCTCACCCATACACAAGAATAAAAAGCATATCATAGGCACAGCAAGTATGTAGGCAGCAATTGGCATTAGGCAGTGTTTATTAAATTGTGTTCAGTTTTTCTAATGTCTATATAAATCAGGGTTGCATGTTGTTACTGTATAGGCAAGCTATAAGTCTTCCTGTATGCATACCAATTATATAGTTTTGATTAGAAAAATGAAGAATTCTATGTTCAAAGTTTGCCAAGAAATCCTTACTTGATAAAGGCCACCTCTATATTAGCCTGGTTTTCACTAACTGCAGAAACTATTCTGTTAAACTGGGTTGCAGACACAAAGGAAAACCATTTCCAAACCTTCTGGTCAGGTGAAAAAAGCCGTTGGCACTTTGTCCAGGGATCTACAGCAATGTTCCTGGAGTCAGAGACTCATACATTCTCCAGCCTGCCTCTCTGCTGGAAGCTAGAGCCTCTCATTGGAAATAATCATTTTTAATAATGCAGATCATCACAAGAGCTCATGGGAAATCACTCTAAATATTACCCTTGGACTTTTGTGTAGAAATACAATGAAGGGAAATTGTCCTGATGATGCTCAAGGGTTAGAATAATATGGAAAAACCAACTCAGTTCAAATAATTTATTGTCTCTGCCATGCTTTCTGCATAGCATAGCTTAAGCTGTCATTCACTGAAAGGCTATTTATACAGTCTGAAGTTCCAAAGGATTCCTGGATTTGTGTTCTACTCTTTCTAAATGATGCATAATAAGGTACGATACAGAGGTCTTTTGTAATGAATGTGGGACTGTTTTGTTTGGGCCCCTTCAAAGGGATGGAAGAACAGTAACTGACTGTTTGAAATTTCATCTTATAGAAACTATACCCTGCCACTACTTGAATTTGTTAGCATCTTTAAAACAAATGTTTCCCCAGACAGAACCAAATCAATCTTTGTACTCTTGACATTTCATTATAAATGGCAATAAAGGGTATAAATAGAAACTTCAAGAAATATAGAGCAGTTTCTCTACAGGGGCATCCTGGAGGAGATCTGCTGACTGGTAGTGGTGGTGTTTTCTCTTAAAAGTGGCCAAGTTTTTCTTGGCATCTTTGATCTGATGATAATGTGTACTCACTAGTGAGGCATGGCAGTGTTGAGATGTGAGTTGCAGTTACCCAGGCTTATCTCACACCAGGTGTCCTGAAGAACCCCAGCTCTATAATCTCTAATCTCCCTTCAATGCCATCCTGACAGGAAGTACAGGTGTCTGCCATTTTTTCTCAATCACTTGTGTCCTGGTTTGCAGAGAATCCACAACAGCATGTAGGAATAGACTGTGATAAACACATGGTGGAGGGTGATATTTAGTCCAAATGGTGTGTGTTTACTAGATATTAAAATAGAGCTTTAACAAAAATGAGGACATTGTACCCGTGTTAACAGCTTGATATATTTTTCCTTTTATTGAAAATAGATTATTTTCTCATACAATATATCCTGATTATAATTTCCTATACCTCTACTCCTCCCAGCTTCTCCCCACCTCCCCTTCCATCCAAACCCACTCCCTTTCTGTCTCTCATTAGATAACAACCAAACAGGACTAAACAAAATATAAGATAAAGCAAAACAATCACATTGAGGTTGGACAAGGCAACCCAACAGAAGGAAAAGAGGCACAAGAATCATAGACCCACTTGTTCACACACTCAGGAGTCCCATAAAAATATTAAGTTGAAAGCTATAATATATACACAGAGGACCTGGTGCAGACCCATGTAGGTCCTGTGCTTGCTGCTTCAGTCTCTATGAGTTCATATAGGCCTTGCTTAACTGATTCAGAGAACCTTGTTCTCCTGGTGTCCTCCATGCCCTCTTGCTCTTACATTCTTTCTACCTCTCCTCCTGTGAGGTTCTCTGAGCTCTAAGAGGAGGGATTTGATGCAGACACTCCACTTTGAGCTATATGTTCTGAGGACTCTCTCTCTCTCTGAATAATATTTGTCTCAGTATTTGTTCCTGTCTGATGCAAAAAGAAGCTTTTCTGATGATGACTGGAAATGGCTCTAATCTATGAGTATAGCAGAATATCAATAGGAGTCATTCATTGATACTTTTTTAAGACCAGTAGTGTTTGGTTTTACCCTAGGTCTCTGGGATGTCTAGTCTCTAGTCTTGGCCACCTAAGCAGTGTAGGGTATGGGTTTTGATTCATGGAGTGGGCCTTAAATCAAATCAGACATTGATTGGCTACCCGCAAAACAAGTTCTGTGCCACCATTATAATAGCATATCTTTCAGAAGGACAGAGTGTAGATCAAAAGGATCGTGGCTGGATTAGTGGTAGCCTGCAGAGTATTTCCCACACCAAAGACAGTAGAATGTAGGGGTGAAGGCTCCCTATAGTCATTATCTCAATTTCTTCATATTCAATGAGTCATGTGAGTGTTGTTCTTGGCAATGGGGCCTTCACTGTCAGTTTGTAGAGAGCAACCTATTGTGTTAGCAGCAGCCTAAGTTGTTTGGGTATTTCCATGGCACCCCATTGCCCAACAACTCAATTGAATGCAAGCCTGTCCCAATACTGGAAGCCTTGTTTGGTGACAAGAGATGGCCAGTTGGGATTCCATATTCCTCATTGTTAGGAGACCTCATTAAGACAGCCTTCATATATTTTAGGGAGTTTTCACTGTACTAGGTTTCCATAAAATCCCTCAAATGCTCCTTTATGCCAGCTGTCTCTCTCTCCACATTTCCTCTTCCAACCCTATCTCCACTCCCCCTCCCTACCTGATCCTCCTGCCCCCAGTCTATCAGCAAAATCTATTCTATTTCCCCCTCCCGAAGACGTACATTTGTCCCTGCTAGTATCTTCCTCTATACCTTATCGCTCTGGGTCTACTGATTGCAGCTTGGTTATCATTTATTGAATGATTAATATCCACATATAAGTGAATATATACCATATTTATCATTCTGAGTCTGGATTTTTTTTCTAGTTCCACCCATTTGTCTGAAAATTTCACGATGTCCTGTTTTTTAACAACTGAATAATGCTCCATTGTGTTAATGTACCACATTTTCTTTATCCATTCTTCCATTGATGGATATTTGGGTTGCTTCTGGCTTCTAGCTATTATGAATAGAACTTAATATGATAAAGTCCTTTGGTTATATACCTGAGTGGTAGAGCTAGATCTTGAGATAGATCAATTCTCAACTTTCTAAGGAACCAACATATTGATTTCCAGAGCAGTTGCATAAGTTTGCAATCCCACCAGCAATGGATGAATGTACCCTCTATTCCACATCCTCTCCAATATGAGCTATCAGTTGTGTTATTGACCTTAGCCATTCTGACAGGTGTTATGGAATCTCAAAGTAGTTTTGATGTTCAAATACAGCTAAAGATGTTGAACATTTCTTTTAAGTGTTTCTCACCAATTTCTCTTTTGAAAATTCTTTGTTTAAATCAGTAACCAATTTTTTTATTTGAGTTATTTATATATTTGGATATTAGTCTTCTATGAGATGTGAAGTTGGTAAAAATCTTTTCCCATTCTATTGGTGGCCACTTTGTCCAAATGATGTTATCTTTTGACTTATAAAAGCTTTCCAGTTTCATGAGGTTCCATTTATTAATTATTGACCTGAGTGCCTGTGCTATTGGAGTTCTGTTCCATAAGCATGGGGGAATCTTTGCACTGGGCCTTTGAGCTAGGATCTTTCTCCTTCCTCTATTCCTATTATTTTAGGTTTGGTCTTTTCATAGTGTCCCAGATTTGCTGGATGTTTTGTGTCAGGAGTTTTTAGATTTAAAATTTTCTTTGACTGATAAATCTATTTCTTTTATCATGTCTTCAATGCCTGAGATTCTCTCTTCTATCTCTTGTATTCTGTTGGTGATGATTTCATCTGTAATTCCTGTTTGATTACCCAGATGTTCCATTTCCAGAATTCCCTCAGTTTGTGTTTTCTTTATTGCTTCTATTTCCATTTTCGGGTCTTCAACACTTTGTTTCCTTCCACTGTTTGTGTTTTCTTGGATGTCTTTAAGGGATTTATTATTTCCGCCAGTTGTTTGTGCCTTCCAATATTTCTTTAAGGAATTTAATCACTTTCTCTTTAAGGACCTCTATCATCTCCATATAGTCAGTTTTTTATGTTCTTTTTCTTGTGTTTCAGCTATGTTGGAATATTTAGGGCCTACTGTGGTAGGATAACAAAACTCTAGTGAAGACATATTGCCCTGGCTACTATTGATTTTGTTTTTATGCTGGTGTCTAGACAGGATGATTATGGATCTAGGTGCTGATTTCTGGATTTGTCTTTATTGGGTGGGTGTTTTGTTTCTTGGATTTTATTTTCAGAGAGTATGATGCCTGTGTTTTGCCTGGTAGGAAATTTTCTTTAGACCTAATAGTTGTAGCCATTGAGGTTCCAGGTAAAATATGTTTCTGGGTATTGAGAAATTTCACTTAAAATGGGGATAGGCTAGGGGCTTATAGGAGGGAGGAGAGAAGAGTGTTCATCTAGGATGCTTATTTTGTCTCCTTGGAATGGGGGTGGGAGACAATAGACGTCACCCCAGAGGGTCTGCTAGAGTGCTGGAGATGAGGCATTGGATCTAGAGGAACAGAAGGAGAGGGCAAGTTCTACAGACAGCCTCTCTTCTTCACTGGCAGGAGTGGTCTGCTGCAGTTGGACCTAGGATAAAGCATCAAGTTAGGGGAAGGAAGCTAGGAGGAGGCGGTCTGTGGGATCCATAGAGATGTGGGCAAGGGAAGGAGGGCTCCAGCTGAAGTACTTAGCAGTGCTAGGGAGGAGACTGAGGGATTGGATTTGGAGAGGAGGAGGAGGA
>LZPO01089360.1:0-10038 GCA_001675575.1 Neotoma lepida
CGGCTGCCACTCTCCACAGCTGCCACTGCTGCCGGCTGCCACTCTCCACAGCTGCCACTGCTGCCGGCTGCCACTCTCCACAGCTGCCATGGCTGCTTTTATGGCTGGGCTTCAGAATTGTCTCTGAGCTCTCTGTTCACTGGATTCGGGTTAGTAGGAGTTCAGATGTCTTTTGGGTGTCGATAATATTAAAATTGTTTTATGCTGTTCTACTTTATTGGAATTCTGTCTCTAGAGTTGGGTTTTGGCTTTTCCTTCTCTAGATTCAAGCACAATTAAAAGTTTGCTCTGTGTCCTGTGTCAGTTGAATTGTCTGACACTGTGACAAGGAAAAGAAAACAAAGCAGAACAGTCAAAAAATTAGACTTGGTTTCTGTGACTATCCTGTACTTTGAGATGTATACATTTATTTTATTGGATATGTTTTAAAATCTATGAAGAAAATTATCTTAAAACAAGTGACACTGGGAGTTGATAGTTAAAAATTATACATAGGTAATCTTAAAGGAACCATGTGGCATGATTCCATTTTGGGACATAAGCAATATGTGGATTATGCCATTATCTTTAGGCTGCCACATGGCTGCCAGCCATCATTGCTAGGGTTGTCCTGTGACTTCACCATATTGATTAAAGATGACCACATGGAGGAGGCCTTCAAAAGAGGCAGTAACAAGTTTCCAAGATATTTAGGATTAGGATGCAGTTTTGTATGATAATTCCTGTCCTGTCCTGAAAAAAAGCATTAAAAACAATGCTTACTTAATAATGTATTAAAGCTGTACCTTCATGCCTTCATATGCAAGAATGTACCTTCCACAGGAAATCAGACTTTGTAATTTAATAGTCACCCAGCTGGTACTGGTCTTAAGGGGTAATGGGGAACAGCTGAGACTTGCCAATGTGTGGCAGGGCTAGCATTTGTAAAGGGAGCTCTTTTGCAATGGTGGACCCTAGCAGTTTTGGAAGTAGTAGTGCCATGTGATAGAAGCACTAGCCACAATGAAATGGAGCAGGCTGGAATCTAGAAGGCAAGTTATATATGCTGCTGAGGGTGGAGCCAAAGAGGTGATCCAAGCCCTTGAGAAAACCCAAAGGATTGTGAATGAATCCCAGATATTTAGCTTTGAATGGTTTGCATTGTTGAAGCTTGGTTTTTGGCTTATGCAGATTGTGGTTGCACCCTGTATCTTCCCTCTTGAAGTAAAAAAGGTACTTTATTTTTGATATTGCAGGAGCACACAGTTAAGAGATTTTAAACATTTTTAAGAGGAAGTTTTGGAGTTTTACAGAAAATTTAAATTAAGTAACTGAATTATTTTTAAGGGACGGCTTTTAAAATGTTTAAATTTATAAGGTTATTGGACATTTTAAATTTATAAAATGTTTTAGATTATTAATATTTGGATTGAAAAATAAATAAAAAGGTTAAAATTTTGGGTCACAGTTATGAACACTAAATACTAAACACCAGAAACTGGGATGTTCCTATCTTATGATGCAGCAAGGCAATGACCTAAGCAATCTGGCAAAGGGCTTGGAGCAGCTTCTCAACCTATGGGTCTTGACCCTTTAGGGGTTGAAGGACCTTTTTACAGGGGTAGCCTAGGATCACCTGCATGTTGGATGTTTGCATTACAATTCACAATAATGGAAAAATTGCAATTCTGAAATAGCAATGGGAATGATTTTATGGTTGGGAGGTGTGGTAGTTTGAAAGAAAATGCCCCCCAAAGGTAGTGACACTATTAGGAGGTGTGGTCTTGTTGGAGTAGGTGTGGTCTTGTTGGAGGAAGTGTGTCACTGTGGGGGCAGGCTTTGAGATCTCTTTTCTCAAATAGCTGACTTCCTGCTGCTTTCTGGTCAAGATATACCATGATAATAATAGACAGAACCTCTGAAACTGGAAGCTACTACCCCAATTAAATGTTTACTTTGTGAGAGTTGCTGTGATCATGGTGTCTCTTCATAGCAATAAAACCCTAAGACAGGAGGAGGTCACCACACATTGGGGAACTATATTGTAGGGTTGCATCATGTGGAAGATTGAGAACCACTGTCTTAGAGAATGTCTCTTTTTACCTAAAGTCTTTTCATGATTAAGAATGTATGTCTAGCCTCCTTGTCTTTGTTAAATTTGTTAAGCTTAAGCTATTTTGATAAACTGAGTCATATAAGAAACTGTTATATTCTGTAATGGTGTACGATAAAAGGATCAGAAAAATTCTCAATCTCTCTGTAGACTATGTTTTCGAGTTAAAAGTTTTATTTTGATAAAAAAAGAACTTCAAATCAGAAATTGGTTTTTAAGGCTCAAACTTAAAAAAGATAAAGGTGTAAAGCTTTAATCTTATAAAAACTATTAATTTATAGTAAGCTGTTAAAGATAGTTAAGACATGCAAGTTAATTGTCAGTCACCTCAAATTCTTTAACCTGTTCAGAACTATACTTGTAGTCATACTAAGTATTAATGTAATTAATTATAGGAAAAAGCTTTATTTAGCCCCCATATGTTTTCAAGTTTAAGCCTAAAGCAAGTAACTAAAAACAAGCAAGGTTTGTTTAGTTCAGATATACAGAATAGATAATGGTCCTCAAACTTGTCAGAGATCTGCCAACATGGCATTTAAAATGTTTAAAGGAAAACATTAGTATGACAGAGACCCCCAGACCCTAGCAGTGACCCTTATGTCTCCAAAGAAGCTGATAGGCACCATGACTACTCCACCTGGATTGTGCAACACTAAACTCTGGGCAAGACTACCTCAATGCCTCACCTTCCATAAGTACCCAGCTCAAACTGTGGACAGGCAGGAGACTAGAGAATTGATTGCCTCACTTTGTCTACACAAAGGTCAGTCTTCCAAGTTCCTCCTCTATAGAGAAATCTGTGCTCTGGGACCTCTGCCTCCAACAAAGCCATGGAGACAACAGGAGCCTGCAATGACCATCTAGGTAATTGACTAATCTCTGTCATTTTAATTAATACATAGACCATTTGGATTATATTTCATCCTATAATTTATCCTTCTCAAATCTCTGATGGTATTGATAGCTAGGTTAAATATAGCACTGTTAGTTTAGCAGCAGCAGGCATCCAGGTTCTTCCCCAAGGCTGCAGCCACCTTGTTAGCTCATTTCATATGTAAAAATAAAGACTTGCTTTTTCAAGAGCTACTAGGTATCCTGTTGAGGAAAGAAAGACAGATTTGCCTTGCTAACAGGGTTCATATTAAAAGATGAACAGGTTTCAGATGGAACTTTCCACTAAAGGAACATGGTTTGAAATTTCTGATCTCAGTCATAACTACTTATATCTCTAGTAAATAATTAGATGGAAAGAAATAAAGGTTAAAGTCTATTCAGGTTTTGAGGGTTTAAGAAAATGTTTTAAGATATATAAATGTCTAAGGATGTGAAAACTTAAGTAAGTTCTGAGGGTCTCAGAAAATGATTTAAGATGTATAAATGCAAATTGTAAAGGTATAAGTAAAAGGTTGAAGGTATGTGAAAATGTAAAATGTTTCAGATTTTGTTGCAGAATATTTTATCACACTGTGAACCCCAAGATGGTGTTATTTACTGGAATAGCTCATTTCTAGTAGTGGTGTGGTTCAGGCTTAGCACACACCTTTAATCTAAGAGCTTTCTGCTTATTGTAAACAGGATTAAAGTTAACCATAGGTCAAGAGGTGGAGCAAGCAACCAGTTGACAAGAAGTGAACAAGAAAAAACCGTAGAGAGTAAAAGGGAATCAGGAGGACAGAGAGACAAAGAGGAGGTAGAAGGGAAAGATATTGAGTTGGAAGAGTCTTCTTTGAGATAGTGTAGAAGAAAGGTCTCTTTCTGGGATGTCAGTGGAGGAAAAAGGTTAGCTGGGTGCTTTCTCTGCCTCTCTGAGTGAGCAGGTTTTCACCCCAGCATCTCACTCCCCAAGTCTTTATTGGTAAAATTGAGCTATTGAGATTTAGTCAAAAACAAAATTTGGGACTCCAGTGTGTGGCATGAACATATGGACAGAGAATTCACATCAGCTGCAGACAAACTGAGAAGCTGTCAGATTTGACAAGACACCTGGAGAGAGTTAAATAATATTAAAAGGAAAAATTTTTCCCATGTGAAGGTTGGGGTATTAGGACCCTGTATAATGCTACTTCAGATGGTTTGAATATAGAAGCAGAAAATGAAGGGATAAATAATTTAAATGAGATAATCCAGAAAGAAGGCCCCAGGCTTCTGGGGTATGCAGAAAGTGTGGCAAAGGCCAGCATTGAACAAATGAGTGCAAATCAACAAAGGACAGTTAAGGAAACCCTTGGCTATTGGGAAACACACAGAGGGGCCTCTCACTGGCCCCAATATAAAATTTAATTCAATCATTCCCTGACAGGATCTGAAAAACTCACCTACAGAGCAATCAAAAGATTTAATGCCTGTTGTTAAAAACAATGCAGCTCTAGATGTAATCAACAACAGAACAGCTTCAGACCTACATTTTGGCACACTGCTATAAATGATCAGAGACCAAAGCTAAAAATACAAATAAATAGCATTGAAGTTGAGGTTGCCTAGATACAGGAGCAGATGTAATAATAATTTCTTCATAATCTTGGTATCCAGATTGGCCTCTTCAGGAGGTAAATATTCAGCTTCTAGGCATTGGAACTTTATCTCAGATAAAATGAAGTTCAAGATGGGCTGAGTGTCTATGGCCCAGAAAGACAAATAGGAAAATTAAAGCCATATGTGGCTCATATAGCCATGAATTGATGGGGACATGATTTGTTGTAGCAATGGAAAACACAAATTAGCATTCCTCCCATCTCAGAAACAAAACATAAAATAATGAATGCTTCTGACAAAAATATTAAAAGATATTATCAACAATAATCATAGACCATTCAGGTTATAGATAAGCAGGATACAACAGCTGTTGTTTTTTCAAAGGTATCAACCACTCTGCCTTTAAAATGCTTAACTGACAAACCTGTGTGGGTAGAATAATGGCCTTTGACATTATAAAAATTACAGGCACTGGAACAGCTGGTACAGGAACAGCTAAATGTTCAACATATTGTAGAACTGATGAGTTCTTGGAATTCTCCTATATTTGTCATTAAAAATAAATCTGGAAAATGGAGAATGTTAACAGATTTAAGAGCCATAAATGAGGTGATTCAGCCAGTGGGCTCCTTACAGCCTAGAATTCCCTTGCCTTCTTTATTACCTGAGGGATTGTTTATTATAGTGATTGATTTAAAAGACTAATTTTAAACTATACCTTTACAAGAACAGGATAAAGAAAAAATTGCCTTCACAGTGCCTACTTACAATATTGCTCAACCTGTTAAAAGTTATCTGTAGAAAGTTTTTGCACAAGGAATGTTAAACAGCCTCATCTTATGTCAATGTTTTGTACAATAGCTGTTAGAAATAATTCATAAACAGTTTCTTCAATCTAAAATCTATCATTATATGGATGATATCTTACTGGCTGATTCAAATGCAGATACCTTACCAAAAAATGTTTGATGAAGTAAAGAGAATTTTGCCTTGCTGGGAAAAAAATACAAAGAGGAAATTCTATCAATTAACTAGGATATAAGATAGGTTTACAGAAAATTCAACCACAGAAAGTATAAATCAGGAGAAATTAATTAGAAACACATAATAGTTTTCAAAATTGCTGGGAGATATTAACCAGCTATGTCCCATAATTGGATTAACTACTTAAGACCTAAGTAAATTATTTCAAGCCTTACAAGCTGATAAGCACTTACATAGTGCAAGAAAATTATCAGCTGAGGCTAAGAGAGAATTGACTCTGGTAGAAAAGAAATTATAGTATGTACCTGTAGATTATTTGGATCCAAAGCTTGATTGTATTTTAGTTATCTCTTGATCAGAATCCATGGCATTTTGCTCTTTTTAGTAGGACATTCTTTACTCCCTAGAGCTGTACTCTGTGCAAGACAGAGCTGTTGGCCTATTGCCATGTGAAGGAGAGCATAACAGTTCATGGTTTACTTTAAATTTCTCCTCATTAAGTGGGAAATTTGAAGTTGTGAATGCCCTGTGACATCTATTGGAATTATACCAGAGTTCATGTTTGACCCACTTCTCTGACATCTTAAGGTAATCTCAAATTAATCTATGTTTTTCCTTATGCTAATATATCTTTGTGGTTTTAAATAAATCATATATGGTCATAGAAAATTGTCCAGAACCCATTGGCCTTGAGCTTTTTTGTAGTACTTCCTGATGTCCTTTTCTGCTGGATGGCTTGCCCAGAGAAAAGTAATGTGCTCACATATCCAGCCCCAGAGAGATGTCCTGAGTATGACAATGTCCTAAGCATAGTTTCTGCAACACCAAGTCCTTATATAAGCATAGGCAGACTCTGACAACAGGCCCAGGAAGCTAGTGCCCAAGGACCCTACTCTTCTTTCCTGGCCTCAGCACAATGTACGGTATCCTATTGCTGGCAGGGCAGGGTAGAGCAGGGTGCTATGTGCTTTCAAAACTGGGGGCTGGTCATATATCTAATTATTTTGAGATTCTAAAGACTTTTATTCATGCAGTGCTTTTATTTTGGGGGAAATTTCTTCTGGGAAGGAACTCCAATGGTGCATTTCAGGGTTGGAGAGTATAATTCATACATGTTAAGACATTTTCCTGGACTTGGGTTCTTAACATCTTCAAATGCCAAGGCATACATAATGTCCTTGGTGAGTACAATTTTTTATTTTTTTAATCATCCCTCCTTCATCAGTCTGGGCCCTATTATGAGATGCCTTTGAGCCACTGTGAGTCCAGATGTAGGGAGGAGACAGCAGAGGGGAACAAGAGTGGCTCTATCCTCTTAATTTCAGGTGTTATGGCCTTTCCTATCAGAAGATTATGAGTGAAACATGGTCTTTTAACATACTCTCAGAATAAATGTCCAAATCAAATACTGTTTTAATAAAAATAGTTCTTTGTAAGAGGAAGATGACTGAAATAAGTCTACACATTAAAATTACTCCATTAACTATGCAATTTTAATTGGAGTATTTGCAATCTGAAACTGAGAAATAAACTTCCTAAGCTTTTCTTTACCTCCCCACCCCAAGTTGCTACTAAATATCAACAGTCATCAAGGGATGAATGCTTATGGCATGCTAAGTACCACACTCAGCCTAAACTGTAAAACCAGACAAGAAAGCTGCAACCTATTTCCTAGAACCTATAAACTTAAACTATATGACCTTTAGCATCCATGGACAGATAAAACCATAGCTTTTTCCAAAGAGCATTGTCATTTCCCCACACATGCAGTACAGGAGGAGGGTCACAAATGATATCCTTTATGAGTATCAGCTGCTATTTAGATGGCTACCTGCCAGAGCTGATTTGTTCAGGTATGTTCCTGGAGTTGCATAGTGCTGAACCCTCAAGCAAAGATAAGGGTGTTAAGTCTGGGGCTATCCTACATCAGTTGCCTGCAGGTAAGGTGGGTCTGAATGCAGTAAACTGCTCCTGACTGGACTGTTTCTCCATCCTGTGCTTTGATATTTGAGGCTAGCTCCAGCATGCATTCACAGTGATTCCTAGAAATAGGGCCTTAGTATCAGAAATCCTTTTTATTGTGCCAAAAAAGAAGAGTAAAAAGACATTCACAAAGCACAGTTGAGATTCCTAAGAGAACTATAAGCCCCTTGGACAACAGGAAGGAAAAATGGTGACAGGAGCTGAAAACAATGGTCACATCTACTGCCAGGAAACAGTGAGATGAATGCAGGTGCTCAGCTCTACTCGTTTTCTCTTTTTTATTCAGTCCAAGACCTGATTCTGTGGGATGGGGTCATCCACATTCAGATTGGGTTTTCCCTGCTCAGTTAAAGCTCTCTGGAAATATTCTCATAGACACACCTAGAGCTGTTATTTCCTTTAAATCCATCAAGTTGCCCATCAAGATTAATCACTTGGTAACTCACTTCTTCTCCACAAGCCTGTATATAAAACTTTATCTCCTCCATAGATGGAAAAGTCAATCACTTAAATTACTTGTTCACTGTCTTACCCTTGGTAAACAGATAAGTTTAGACCAGTTTTGGCTCTCAATCTTCCTAATGCTGTGATCCTTTAATACAGTTTCTCATGTTGTGGTAACCCTCAAGCATAAAATCATTTCATTGCTGCTTCATAACTGTAATTTTGCTACTGTTATGAATGATAATATAAATATCTGGTATGTGATCCCTGTGGAAGAACCATTCAACCTCCCAAGGGGGTCGCAACCCACAGGTTGAGAACTACTGCTTTAAACCATTGTTTTGACCAAGAGAGAACCTGCAGAATTGGGTCTTATCAGATGATTTGGTGAAGGGGATGTCAAGATTTTAAGCAGTGTTTCCCTGGGATATCTTCATTGGATACTTAGCACTGGAAGAGGGAGGTAGTATGGCTTCTCTAATGGAGTTGGGAATGAGAATCAGGGAAATGCAGAACTAGAGTAAGAGCCAACCAAGGCTGTCCTTGTCAAATTCAGTTTGGAGGAGAAAAGATTCTCACAGATCTAAGAGAAGGGGTTGAGAGGCAAGAGTGGAGTCTTTGGCACCTAGATAATGGAGAAAGAATTAGATGAGGCAAATATGAGGTAGGGAATAATTGTTCTTCCCAGCCTGTCATGAATCCTACAGAGAAGCTGCTTACTCAGAAAGGTAGGCAATCAGCCAGGCTTCTCATTTCCTCTAGCAGTATTGGGAGAGGTTTGGATGTCTTATATAGACAGAATCCTCCAGCTTGAGGGGATTCTGTGGAGTTGCAGTATCCAGACTCAGAATGTACCATAAGACTCAGAGTGAGCAGTCCACCTTAGTCTATACACAGGGACAGCATTGCTTGTTTTCAGAGTAACAAATGGGTTCTACTTCCCTCTAGAGCACTGTTCTTTCAAGACTGAGTTAATGCAGCAGCACTGAGGCTTTTGGCTTGCCATTTCTTACTCTCCAAAGGCTGGCTCATGGTTATTTAATCCCTTAAATAAGGACTTTCTGAATCTGGAAATTTTTATCAGGTTCCAAAGTTCTGACTGAAACGACTAGGCAAATGCCATAACAGACTGCTTAGTCTTCTCTCAGAGATCAGGCTTCAATTTCTGTTCCCTGAGACTTGAGCAAGCAGTTTCTGGGAGGGCCATGAATAATAGTCCTTGCAGTAGCTCCCTTTCTGCATGTACTCTGACAGCTCAAGGTTCAGTCAATTGTTTACTGTCTGGGACCCCTCACCAACTTAGAGCTACATGCATGAGTCAAGGACAGAGCCTGGGCCACTGAGTCAGCCCCAACAGTCAGTAAGTGCAAGGCCAGCCATCCTCCATGGCACCTCAAGGACAAAGTCTGAGACTTGTCCAGGCTTTCCCAAAAATGGTGACTGTAACCCCCAACTAACCCTAGCCAATTAAAAGTTAGTAACATGATTGTCACTGATGTAAACCAATCCTGAGTCTGTTCCTATGTAGTCTGTAGACCCCAAGCCCCCTTTGCTTTAAAAATTCTGTCCCATTGCTACTCAGGGTCTCTCCTGCTCTGCTGCTGCATCAGATGGATGGAGAGTCCTGAGTTAACTTGTAATAATACAAAGACTCTTTGCTTTTGCATCAGATTCAGTCTCTTGGTGGTCTTTGGGGGACTCTGGGTACAACACTGACTTTGTACTTTCTTGCTTTTTAATAAATATGGGAGAAGCAAGGTTTCAGCATATAACTATGTACGGTATGATGTGTGGTGATATTTTGTGTCCCCCAAAATATTATGTACCCTAATAAAACTTATCTGGGGTCAGGGAACAGAACAGTCACTAGATTAGATATAGAGGCCAGAAAATAGTGGCACACATACCTTTAATATTATCACTTGGGAGGCAGAGATCCATCTGGATCTCTGTGAGTTCAAGGCCACACTGGTAACAGAGCCAGGCATGGTGGCACACACCTTTAATCCTAGGACTTGAGATCTCATGTCTTGCTTGGGAAAGACAAACGTCTTTAACCCCAA
>LZPO01089361.1:0-10031 GCA_001675575.1 Neotoma lepida
AGAGAGAGAGAGAGAGAGAGAGAGAGAGAGAGAGAGAGAGAGAGAGAGAGAATATTTCACTGTCATTAATGGAAAAAAAGGAGAAAGAAAGGACAGGATGGAGGGAAAAATGTATATTGATTCCAAATACACATATGGAATACAATTTACTTAGATTTGAAGGTTTCTTCCTATGTAGTTTGTCAAAACATAAGAGAAGTGATCACATTTTCACTAATTTGATTTTTTTCAAATGTTACTTTCCATACATGGGGCAGATATCTGTACCTTCTCCTCTCTTCGGTCAGGTAGGGCCTCACAGGTGCATAGGACAAAACAGATTTGCTCCCCTTGTTCTTCCATTTTAACCAATGATTCCTTATTAAAATAGATTCTCCCTAAGTTCCAGCCCAATTTCCAGTCAGAGGTGGTTTTCCTGAGTGGTATTGGCAGGAGCCTCTGACTTTCATTGGGATTTTGAGCTTCAGTGTCAGGTTCAGTAAAGGGTTGATTAAATTGTCCTATTTCATTTCTAACATACCATTTTTAAATGTCAAATCATTGCTAGATGTTAGACCTTTTGTTGTATTTTCAAAGTGCATTTCAGCCTACTTTTAAAGAAAAAAAAACACTCTGTAAGATACTGAATCAATAGAACCCAGGTGATAGACTTATATAATTGTACCCAGTCCTGTGAAAAAGAAACTACATCACAGAAGTCCTGGAGAGTCTCCTGCCCTGGTGTGTGGGACACTGCCATCTGTGTCTCCTCAGGAATTTTGACTTTCATTGGTGACATCTTCAGATGAGTTCTAAGAATTATACTGATCTACACAGAGAGTGAATGTAATGATAAACCTTGCAGTGGACAGCTTCCCCCAGTATTAGAGTTTTGTGCTGTGAATAGGGCCAGACAAAGTTTCAGAGCTTCAGGATTTGGGCTAATAAAATTTTGTTCTCTGGAACTAAGTATATACCCTTGGGTAAATTATTTAGTTTTTCCTAGCCAAAACTACTTTAAAAAATCGACATAAAGTTTGTAAGAGTAGACTGCAACAATTAACAGGCATTAAATTAAGAATTTACTCAGGGTACCTTTTCTAGTTCCTGGCTTTAAAGCAAAATAAAATAAACATAATTGTCTTGTACATTTTCCAAAGATTATTTCTTACTGAACTTCTCATTTTAGCCAAATAAAGAATCCAGTCTGTCCACTTTCCAACTTCTGTTGTTTGTGAAAACAGAATCTCTTCCATTCCTCCCAAGTGCTTGTACACAAGGGTCTAAAAATCTAATATGTCTCTTATTCCTGCAGCAGCGTCAATCCCCCCAGGGCCAGTGTTACCCGGTGCCCTCCAGGAATGATGTATTGCTCCAAGTTATATTTCAACAAGTTCTTATAACATTTCTTGCTTCCTATGACTTCAGTTTGCTCCCCAGAATCTTATTAGATGTTCTTCTATCATCAGTTTTCTCTTTGAGTCTAGTTCAGTGGATCTTTTTAATATCACATAATGTTTAAACACTACTGGACTGATTGTATTATAGGATGCATTAATCTTGCCATTTGATATTAATAAATGCCCTGAAGGTACTGTTTTCTAGTTAGCAGGTTTTTTTCAGTCTAAGAGTCTACATTGTTCTGGATTTGGAGATCTGCAGAGATTACCCAGTGTATCCAGGCAGGTAAAATCAGTTCTTAGATCCTAATGGTAAGGGCTCACTGAATACAACATTGAAGTTTCTTTAAATATCTTAAGCATAGTTCTGGAAAGTCCAAATTCAATGAAAATTGAGAATTGAATAGAGGCGGGCTTAGACATTATTGGGTACCAGAATTCATTGTCCTCTTGCATTTGACTAAAATGTGTTCTTCAAATTCATGCAGTCCATGTTGAACCCCTTTTAAAGTGATATTTGAAGGTTGGGGTATACCAGAGAGCTCATTTTAAATGAAATCACACAAGGTAAAGTATAATCTGATACTGGTAATAGCCTCAAGAAGAGGAGGGACAGAGGGAGCTATGTGAGTCTTTTCCTGTGAAGACATAGTGAGGAAGTGGTGCTGTAGACCAGGAAGAGAACCCTCACCACCAACAGCATTGCTAGTCATGGGATCCTAAGCCATGAGGAAACATTCACTTTTCATGCCACATGGCCTATGGTATTTTATCTGCTCAAGTTTGATAGCACACAGCATTCACATTTTCTTTTTTTTTTTCCTACTAAGAAATTTTCCATTCGTTTTACATACCATCCACAGATCCTCTCTCCTACCTTCTCTCACCCCCAGCCTTCCCTCCCAAGCCACCCCTCATTCTTACCTTCTCCCTGGCAAGGCCTCCATGGGGAGTCAGCAGAACCCGGTTCATTCAGTTGAGGCAGGTCCAAAGCACCTCCCCCTGTACCAAGTCTGTGCAAGGTGTCCTACCATAGGCACTGAGCTCCAGAAAGCCCGCTCTGCACCAGGGACGGATCTTGATCCCACTGCCAGGGGGCCCCTTAAGCAGGTCAAGCTATACAGCGTTCACATTTTCAAATTTCCAAGGAATTGTTCATCTTCTTGAGGTTCTTCATTTAACAGTGTTTCACTCAAGAATGTGCTATCGCAATTACAGGCTTTCTTGTATTTTCCACATGATGAGGTTCATATTATGTGTTATTTTGACCAGTATGCTGGAGTTTAATACAGCTTCTAAATATATTTACATATTGATTAAAGCAACGTAAACTGATTTTAAATGATACAAAAATATATCATAGTAATTGTAAATTATTTTACACTCAAAGTTTTTACAATATTTACAATTATTGTAAATAATTTTAAAATTACAGAAGTGATTCATAGAAAACAATTTTCAGTTACAGAAATAATTAAAATAGCTTCTTAATCTAATTTTGAAAATTTTCAAAGACCGATAAAATATTCTACTTGAAAGTCTGTTGTAGCATTATTTTTACAAGTAAAAAAGGAAACAAAATAAGATAAAACATGTAAATAAAGAGAAACTGGATATATATGCTATGGTTGTTTAGCATGGGGTGTTTATGGGACTGCTAACAGTGGGGGTGGGTGTATCCCTCACTCTTTTGCCTGCTCTGGGTCCCTTCTCCTCCTATTATGCTGCCTCATCCAGCCTTGATATGTGGGTTTGTGCCTAGTTCTATTGCATCTTGTTGAGGTGTTTGTGGTTGATAACCATGGGAGACCTGCTCTTTCCTGAAGGGAAAAGGAGGAAAAGTGGATCTAGGGGAGAGGGGAGGTGGGAAGGGGGGCTGGAAGGACTGGAGGGAGAGGAAACTGCTGTTAAGATGTATTGTATCGGAGAAAAATAAAGAAAAAAAGTTGAAAATGTAAAATAAGATGGGATTTTATGTGTGACTAAACAATGAGTACTTAGTTGTGGTTATTCTGTAATATTTGACATTGTCTGTTCTTGTTAATAAAACTTGTATGTGTGTAATACATGTACATATTAGTTACTATGTTTTTTTATGAAATAAACGGTCATTGCATAAATTTGAAACCCATTATTTTTCCATAAGGTAACTATAATTTAATTTGAAAATTGAGCACTAGTATTTATCTTTGAAAAGTTTTGTTTTAAAATACAAGACTTATCTGAGGATACTGAAGTTTAGAAATGACCAAAATGGTTTTGAAACTTTCTTTATTCCCACAAAACAACTGGGCAAATATATTAGCGAGGTAATAAAATCCATTTGACTCTATGTTACCAACTGTAGCTTCATCTTAACTATAGGGTGTAAACAGTTTAAAGACCAAAATGTTACACAACCTAAAGCAATCCACAGGGTAACAAAGTCACTGTTATGGTACATTTGTATAAAATACATATTATCATATTCAGAGGAACACTAGTGGACTTTGATTTCAAATTTAAAATTTGCTAGGAAAATTTAGTTATCACTTTTTATCATATTATCAACAATAACTGGACAATAATAGTAAGTGGATGGTAGAAATTTTCATGAAATTATATAAGCAATTTATTTTCATTGACTCCTATATTAATATTTGCTGTGATAATGGCTGATTCTAATTTTATTGTATATATACAATATACACATATATTGCTATGTATTTCTATAAATACAAATATGTAATGCATGCACAGATGTGAATTAGCAATAATTGTGGTTCTACTAAATGATTTTTGAGGAATAGTATGAGAATAGGATTATAGTTAAAGGAAAGCCCCACCCAAACACACCTACACAAAATGCTTCTGTAAATTTGTGTTGTGTAATTTTGAAACTCTCTATGATGTCCTATTTACCTCAAATGAATGGTTGAATCAGTAAATAGCCTAAGTTTTGAGATATTTGCTTACTGACTCACATAATACAGTATTATGTAATCCTCCAAACCATTATATATTATATGAATGTAATTCTAATGTCGTATAGTGAAAGAGAAGTTTTTAAAAATCTACAACATGTTTAGGATTACACTAATAAGTTACACTGCCCAGTTTGTATTTCAGTTATACTTGACTATAGAGCTGATACTTTGTCTCATTACTTTTCTGTGTGGCAGAATATATTCCAATGTGCAAAGCATTCTGTCAACAGAACAATGTATGCATGCATGTTTGTATGTGCATTCACGAATACATCTATGTGTTTTTGGGAGTCGATTCATCTTGATGAAGTTTTAGAGGTTCTTATGTGAAAATAAAAATAGTCAATGAAAATTTCATCATCTGAATGAAAGACGTGGTTAACATATCCAAAATACTACAACTCATTGGTCTTTCTCGCTATATTATTCTTTTATTCCTAAGTCTAGATAATCAATTTTCTAATTCCATTTGTCCCATGCTCCATTTCTTACATCTGTACATGCTTAGGACACTTTGCTAAATTGTGATGAATGAAGGGACTGAAAGATCAGTAGNAAATCAGACACTTTTGTTATTCCTTTCCTTTTTTACCCTTCCGTATCTCTATGTGTGTATATGTATTCACTTATTTACATACTAATTTGCATATCCTTATTTGGGAAATACTAACACATGCTTCCTTCCTCTTAAATCTTTTTAAATTTTACAGATCCTCTTTTCCAAGTTTTGGTATTAATCTAAAGTATCACATGACCTTCCCCTATAGCTCTCCAACAGTTCACATGTTTCAAGCATCAAGAAGAAACAAATGCATAGGAACATGGAAAAAGTCATACCAAGCAACTTATAAGGTTTACAAACTGTGAAGTAGTATGTTTCTTGTGTGGCAGTATAGTATTAAAGATTTTATGACTGTAGATATCCAAGAAATGAAGGACTTATAGCCACTGTCTGCCTTTTTCTCAATGAGTTATATGTAGAATATTAATTTTTTGTCTGTCCTCAGTCACCATTTTAGAATGCCTAGAGGAGAATGGGATGTCTGCTTCTCTGCACCAAAACACTGGGAAAGAAAAAATCTTCTTCAAGATCTTAAATATGTTCTAATAAAATATATATAAAATAAATTTATAATATGTATAATTTAATTTTCCTAAAGACCTAGACATACACACACTTAAGGCTGAAATAATTTTTAAAATACCACACTTTTTAGCTTTTTTTAAAATGCAGACAACTATTGTCATAGCTTCATTTCTGTTATTCTGTTAAAAGACCATGACAAATGCAACTTATGGGAGAAAGGATTTATTTGACCTGAAAATCCCCATGTTTGCAGGAAAGTTAAGACCATCACTCAAAACACCTCATCACATTCATAATCAAGACCTGGAGAGAATAAATGCACACATGCCCAGTGTAAGGTAGCATCCTCTTCTCTTGGAAAATCCACGTACCCAAACCAGGGAATCATACTGTGCAAAACCAAGGTGCGGCCTCTTCCACCATTATCTCATTAGGAACATATTCTTCAGGTACACCTACTGGTTAATGAAATCCAAACATCTCCTCATTGCATTTCCTTTCCCAGGTGATTCTACGTCTTGCCAAATTGACAATTAATAACAACCATTATACCTAATAATTTCTCTTTAAGCACATTTCTCTTATTTTTCTCAGGAAAGGCAAATATATTCTCTTTGTGGTTATTGAAAGCATGGCATTACTAATGTTCCCGAAAATTCAGAACTAAACCAAACATACAGACCAGTCAGTTGCTTTAAGTGCAACATTGTCTCTGACACTTAAAAAATTAAGAATAATAATTTGTTCACAAAGTATTGCCTTAAGAACATATTTAATCATTTCAGTTCTGCCTTCATTTGAAAAGAGATGTAGTGTGATCAACTCTAAATATATTATGCATTACTAAATCTTAAAATTATATGCTTGACAGATAGCATATAGTGATTTCCGTGGCTTTCCTGCCATCTGTGGAACTTATTAGTGGTGATTTCATTGCCAGTGGTAAAATATGGAATATTCTGTAAATTAAATCATTTGGCTATGCCTATGGGAACTTANACATGGTGAATGGAGTCTGGGTTAGTTGGTGGAATATAAGCCTAAGTATTCTGATACAGAAAATAAAACTGATTCAGTGTGTGCTGAACTTTGCTTGTGATTTGTTTATCTCAAGGACTGCACCTTCTAAACAATGTGGGAATTGTGGAAATTTTAGAAGCAGTACAGATAAATTTACAAGTTATATTGCAACATTTACAGAAGAGTATGGACAGCAGTCTACCTTCCTCATTGCATATCCTAGCAATCTGGAGAGCAGACTGTCAATTAAATTGGACAATCACTTGGCCATTCCTCATGTTCACTCATTTTTGCCAAATTCTTTTTTATATTTTTTTAAAAAACACCAATCTTCTATTTCCTGTCATCATAAACATTTAGTAACCTCATTCTCCTTCCTATGTCCAAACAGATTATTTTATTGGAAAGAACAAACGTATTTTCTATCAATGGTCCATAAAATGTAAACCAATATAATTTTTAAATGGAATGCATTTTTTCCATAAAGAAATAGTCAATTCTATACTCAGTTTTATTATAATATAAATTTCAACTTTGCTATTACATAAAATACACACATATATGTGTGTGTTATATATGTTTTGTTAAAATGTCATATTTACATAGTGTAAAAAGGCCAACATTAGGAAATTACAATGTTATTAGAATGCATAAATAAAAAGAGGAACAACTGATAACTCATTAATTAAACTTGTCAGATAATTAGAGTTATTGTGACACTCACCAGTAACTGTTATACAGTGATAAAATTTGAGTCAATGGAACTTGTATAAATTTGCACTTGTTTGAAACATCCATAAACTGTGGTAAACACTTGTAGTACACAGTACTAACAACATTTTATGTGATTTGAAACTGTTAAAGCCTATATTCCCTTTTTCCTTCCCAACCCACAACCCTTTCCTTTTCTTTGTTTTTGTCTCCTTATTTTCCCCTTAGGAGTCCAGTCTTCATTAGAATTTTAAACATAGCACATATGGTTCATGTTAGTCTGTCAAACTCTGAACCTAAAGCTCTTATATCTTGGAGTGCAGTGTACATACATGCAACTATTTTGTTATTTAAATTCTATAGTAAATATTCATAATATTTCAATTCACCATTCAGATCATGAAGAAGTTACATATCTGTGAAATTCCTTGATTTGTGTAAGATAGTCTTCTTGTATCTTTTGCCCTGGATTCACTTGCCAAAAACTTCTTTCAAATGTTAATGCTTGTGTGTGGACAATATACATCCTGTTACCTATGGGCTCCTCTTTGCCCTTTTCTAAATAACCAGGTGTGGAAATTAGGATGAATGGAAAGCAAATAAGAGTTTGGTGGGGGTCACTCAGACACTGGGCTGTGTTGTCTGAAATGGAGTTAAAGCCGTGAGAATCATTTTTCAATTTGATTTATAACTTGCAGTTTTTAAAGAACTTGAAGTTATATTTACTGCAGTGGAAACAAAAACAAAGGGGGGATAATTATAATTATTTTTCACTAATATATTTCTGGCTTTACAAATGTTTTATTATGTGATTTTAATGTGACATAATTTGATTTTGTAAGAATTTCCTAATACTTATTAGAATCCGTGAATTTCAAACAATTGTAATGACAAAATAATGAAACCAGGTAATTGAGAATTTATTCCTGCATGATATCTTTCTGAGCTTTACATAGGTACACTGGCACATGGACAGACACACACACACACACACACACACACACACACACACCACATAAATCAGAAAATAATGAAACCAATGGATTAAGGATGAAGATAAACTGCAGAAAGTGTGAAGGCGGCACAATGGGAAGAGATGGCGTGAATAAAGCTCCATCTAAACAGGAATTGTTTGAGGGCGGCGTTGTTCCCTTTGGAAATGATCATAGAGCTTATCAGTTCTAACTATTTCAGATTATTCAAGCAACCTCAGGCAGTTTGAGTGATATTTGCTTTTACCTAGTTGCCTGTGATCTGCTCAACTAATTAGGAAGTTAATTATTAAGGCTATCTGAAGAAGCATTTCCTGACAGCCAAATCAGTGGTCCTTGCACAGAAGCATGCAGCTATTGGCCTGACCGGATGTGAAATGTTTGTCATGGAACGGCTACCATTAAGGTTACTCCACTGGAGTGGAGTAAACAATGGATTAAGGCAATTGGAAGGCCTGACATCACACACTGTGACCTTTGTCATTTATTAACAAGAAACTTACTCCTAAAATCAGTTTACATGTGTATAAAATTCAAAGTGTATCTCTTTTGATATGTTAGAATAAATATAATCAACAAATAATATGTGTGTCTGAAAGAGAAAAGAACTCTAAAGAATGTTTCTTAAATGTTATAAAGTTAAACTTACATAATACAAAAAGAAATCCATCAAATCCACTTTGTGCCAGTGGTTATGCAAACATGCATATGTGCGTGCAGATGTGTGTGTGTGTGTGTGTGTGTGTGTGCAGATATGTTGTGTGCACATGTGTCTAGGTCATAGGACAACCTCAGTTGCTGTTCCTTAGTTGCTGTCCTCTTTGTTTATTGAGGTGGTGTTTCACATCTGCTTGCTGTTCACTAGATAGACAAGGCTAGCTGGCCCATGAGCTCCAGGGATCTACCTGTCTCTGACTCCAAGTCCCGGGTTTAAAAATCTGCATGCCACTATATGAGGGATCTGTAGGATCAAACTCAGATTCATAATTTTAAGGTAAACACTTTACAGATAACCTAACTATATAGTCCCCAAATACAACAATGCAATTGTTTTTTTATTTGGACATTTACCTTACATAACATGGAAACTTCATTGACAAATATTTGTTGAAAGCAAGCTATAAACCAAACTCAATATATAAGCTGGAAAACTGAAAACAGTTCACTTTGTGCTTACAATTTATTTTATTTTGCTAGAAAATAGTCAAACTTCTAGTGGCGTAGCTAATAAACTTTTTTCATGCCAGATTTTACTCCTAGCATATTCACCAGTTTGTAATTGCCTTAAAACTATATTGACAGGGTGGAGATTTTGGAGGAATTCACCCTCATTTGGCAGATAAACCTTAGTCAAATTCTATTGGATCTAAGTTCCAAATAAATTAGTCTTCCTTCCTCCACAAGGCCTCCCAACTGGGTTAAACTACTGTTATCTTTCATCAGGGTATTATACAACAGTTTTCAAAATACAATCTTCTCTTTAGGCACTGGTCCCTTCCATTCCTTCAGCACTAAGTTAGAGTAATCTTACAAAGTATTATACAAGCCAAACTCCATTGCAATCTTAAAAAACTCTAATGGTTACCTGCATAATAATACTGAATTTTAAGCTTTCTATCTGTAGGGTCATACACAGCCTGGCAGCTATGTATTCTACAAACTTATTTTATATAATGTACTTTCTTTTTCTATTATACAGAGTCCAATACTTTGTACTGCACCATCTACAAATTTGCATTTCTCTTCTGCCTAAGCGTCCTTCTTTCTTAGAATGTATGTGAGTGTGTGTGTGTGTGTGTGTGTGTGTGTGTGTGTGTTGTGGGGGATATGGAGTTAATATTTTAGCTGTACACTTAAATTTTGGCCCATTAGAGAA
>LZPO01089362.1:0-10023 GCA_001675575.1 Neotoma lepida
GGGATGGCTTGAATGATAGACATAGTGCCTTAGAGCTCTGGATGGTAGAAATCCTAGATTAATGTCTCTACAAGGTTAGAGTCTCTTGAGGCCTCTCTCCTTGGCTAAGNGGCCATCTTCTTACTGTGATTTCCCCCAACCTCTCCACATGTGAGTCCACATGACAATGTTTAAATTTCATAGTATTATATGTCTGACCATTTCATCTGTGTCTTCGTGGGTTGACTCCCATACCTGTATATTTCCAAGACAACTTTTCCTTTATATAGTCTTCCTCAGGCATCTTGAAGAGTCTGCTATGTCCAAAATGTGATTTACAGACCAACTGTCTCACAGTCACCTGGAAACATATTAGAAATCTCACGTCCCACCTTGGTGCGACTGAAGTGCTACACCTACTCCTAACACGATCTCCAAATGATTTGTGAGCCCATTAAGATTTGAGAAGTTGCTTTACTAACAAGGTCAGCACCCACCGCCTGCTTGCCATCTGCCTATCTCTAAGCTCTAGCCTCCAGATGTCTCCCAACTTCCCATTCAAATCAGTAGTTGCCTAAGACTTCTCTAGGATGTCAAACAGGCACAGCTGATACAGTGCCTTAGCCAGCTCCCTTCTTCCTCCTCCTGCTCCTTCTCCCACCCTCCCCCACCTTCTCTTCTTCCTCCTCTTTTCTACTTGCATTGTTATTCCAGGGGTGGTGCTTCAGGCCACCCCGTATTCCTTCAGAAGTGCTAGCTCCTGTACATCCAATCAATCCCGTCTGGCTGTTCGTTTCCTTCAGTATCTCTTATCGCTGTGTCTCTTTTTCGACTCTCCTGCCCGAGTCTGGGCTTTTTATCCTCTATCCCCTGGACTAATAAAGACAACTCAAATAGATTTATTGGCATGCAGCTTTTCCCCCTGTTACTCTCATCACCTCAGCCTGGATCCGCCTGCTTCTCTGTTGCCTGGCAACACTCCTCATTGTTTAGGACTCAGCTCTGGAATCTTGCTTCCAAATCCCCACCCCCTCCAGCCCCAGGAATCCTTTTCTCTCTCTTTTTTTTTCCATTTCCTAGTAACCATACTTTGGTGTTGCCACTGGAGATAAAATGCAAAGGAATGTTGTAAAGAAGAGATGAGTTATGTTCATGGAACAGTCTCTGTGATGAGGTCAATGGCCAACAGATCCCCGAGAGACGATCTGGGCACTTTCTCATCCTTTCCCGACTCTTACAGTTCAGTCATCATTAGTGATGGTGGGATGGGTCTAAGGTAGCATTTGGAGTGGGAAACACGACCCTAAACCATGGTTTCTTGGGAGTNGGGACTGTGAGTGGGTCTTCTGAGAATCCCAGACATCCCCTCCTGGGGCCAGGGCAAGTGCTCCTTAGATTCTTACCCTTCCAGGTACCAACTGGACATTTGAGATAGGAGAGGCTGGAGTCATCACGCAGTCACTTGTGGGTCTTCCTGAATGTGCAGGCTGAGGGGCGACTGTTGGCAAGACTGATAGATAGTTTTGAATTTGTGCCCAGAAGCTGTTTGGGGAAAGTATTTTTAGAAATACTGAAATAAATACAATTAAATTAGATAGATGTGTCAAGCACATTTTTAAAGGCTGTCCTTTGACCATTACAGCTTAGGTAATGACAACTCTTTGAATAATGGTGCTATATTTTCTAATTAAACAATCAAGTTTCTCCAATCATTACATTAACAAAGAGAGGGGCCAAAAGGCTAGGACCTAAAAGAAAAGAGATTTTAAATGGATAGAAATGGTTGTAAAAATGGAAAATTTTTTTCTGGTGCTTTTTAGTATTTTGTTAACACTTTGTGTTCTGGATCTGTGTGTCTATCTTTGTACTGAAATGGTTCTTCACCACTTGATGTAATGGACAGAACCTGTGGAGAGTGCACACATGCATAAGCACACACACTCACACAAATACGTGCACACTCACATAGTACAAGCAGACAGGCTTATATCTGGCTTATAGTTGTGTAATTTCAAGCAGATCTTTTCATCTTACAGAATCCCAGATTTCTCTCCCATGCTGAAGGGGGAAGGGAGGCTTCTGGTCATGGCCTTAGTTTTGACTTTGGAAATAAAATGAAATTACATGTAAAGGATATGTATTTGTGTCCCCATCCATCCTTGTCAATATGTAAAAGTATTGCTTCAATTTTCTCTATTTTCCCTAAACCAAATCAGGTGCATTTCAGCGTGCACATGTTTTTAAAAAATTCAGTGTGGCAATGAACCCTTCTTCGGGCTGTTGCAGGAGTTAGAGGAGAATTACAGGCAGTTTTCCACACTGAGGACACCACCCTGAGGTTTTCCTTGCCTAGAAGCACAGAGTGAAGCTCTGTGCTGGTAGTGCCTGCTTCCCTATTAGTAGTACACCAAGCTATGTGTGTATGTGTTTGACTATATGTGATTACGTGTGACCGTGTGTGACTGTATATAAGTGTGTGATTATGTGGGTGTGGCTATAGCTCTGTGTGATTCTGTGTGTGTGTGACTATGTCACTGTGTGTGAGAGACTATTTATGTGACTTTGTGTGTGTGTGTGTGTGTGTGTGTGTGTGTGTGTGTAAAGACCTATGACTGGGGACCTCTAAGCACAGCTCCGGTGATCTAGAATGGGTCATTATCTTAGTTTCTCTATTTTTGGTTTTTGCTTTTTGAGAGAAGATCCCACTATGTAGAGGAGGTTCTCCTTGAACTTGCTGCAATGCCCCAGCCTCTACTGCCTAAGTGCTGGAATTCCAGCATGCTCCACTTACCTTGGGCTAGTCATCCTTGAAGGAGAAGAGAATGGTTTGGTGAGCTCGGATTAACTCAAAATACTTTTTAAATGATTACTATGTCTACATGAAGGATGGGACAGAAATCTACCCCAAAGTTCATGACAGATGCGACATGAAGGCAGAGATGCGGAACATTTTCATCCTCTGCAGTAATGCAAGGGGTACCTCAAGCCCAAGGGAAAAGTCGGTGTTTTCAGAAAGAATGAACCCTGAAAATTGACCTGGGCCACCATTGTCACGTAACGCACATGGAAGGAGTATTGTCTACGGCAAAGGCAGTGGGAGATGCACCTCAAAGCAAAAGAAGCTAAAGGGTCAACTTAGGTTTTCCCTTGACTCTAGTACCAAAGGAAGGCTTCAGCAGGTGTGTGTGGGAGTCAGATAGACAGAACCAGCAGGCTTGGCAAATAATCTGTGACTGTCGGCAATGAGGTTTCACTGGGGGAAACTCTTTTACTCACTGTGGTGAGCTTGTTAGAAACAGACTTTTGGTGGCAACACTGAAAGTGTGAGGACCAACAAGTACGTGTTGGAGGTGTTGCTCAGCATTGAAGATTTTCTACAAGGCCTCAGGGCTGTGCTTCAGGGCATGATGGGAGGTTTTTGGTTAACTCTCTGCCTTATTTGTCAGCTCAAAACTGCCTCCTTGGGGAACATTTGTGGGTTTTGTTTCCGTTTCTGCTTTTGCTTGCGCAGATCACAGATAGGCAACTGTTCTGAAATCACTCATGCTGAGCTCTCAATTCCTCCTCTCAACTCCTTGGCTCCCATCTCCGGGGCTGGCCGATGAGTAACCTGCAGGCACCCTACTTTGAAACTACTGCTCACTGCTCTGTGTTTCTTCTTCCTGGGCCTCCTTAGCCAATGGCTAGCCCGAAGAGTGTGCTGCTGATACTGACTCCGAGTCATGTCATCCCTGTTCCCAGCTACCTGTGCAGCTCTGGTCAATATCTTAACCCTGAACTTCTGTTTAATCTGCTAAATGAAGACAGTGAGAACACGCCATGCTCTACAGTAGAAGATGAGAGGCCAATGGTACAGAACAAACACCATAATGATAATGTCAGTTTCCTTCTNTTCCTCTTCTACCCTTTCCAGGGTCCCCTGGGACCATCACTGGAAGACTGTCTCACTTTAGTCTGCGTGAATAGTTTCACTAAACTGGAGAGGGGATAGATTGGAATATCAGAATAATCCGAGTTCTGTGAATACATCTGATACAAACATGGGAAGTGGGCAGGCCTCTCCCCTTTCCAAACAACCCTTAGTGTTCTTGGTACACATAGATCATGGCAGATCGTGTTGATGAGTTCTCGAGGAGACACACAACACTATTGTGCCCAGCCCTGCCTCCTCAACAACCAGAGTCTTTGTCAGCCTTTTACACATCTCTATGCCATGTTTCATCCAGCTCCCAGAGGGGCTTGCAGCGCTACCTTGAGGAGGGATGATGGCCTCTGTGTGTAGATGACTTAGGGCTCCCTGTGTTTACAGCCATCTTGACCAAGTGATGCTGGTGGAAAACTTCTGTTTGGGTTAATGATGAGAGTTTCAGCTTTGACCACACATCATAACCAACAGAACAGTTCATCAAAACAGAATTCTGGTCCCTTCAGAACTTCTCATCAGTAGGCCCTGAGGTGAGGGGTGGGGACTGAGGTCTTCATTTCTAATGCTTCCAAATGAAGTTGATGCTGTTTGTTCAGGCCTTACTTTGAGAACACAGGTCTTGGGGGGACGGTCATAACTTTATCTGCATCTTAGGGTCACTCAGGGTAGCTTTCAAAATTCAAAGGCCAATCTGTACCTCAGATCAATTTGGTCTGAGTTCCTAGGGGTGGAATCTGGGCTCCATTGTTTTAAAATCTCCCTTGATGACTCTTAGATACAGACATGACTGAAAACCAGCCTGAGAAAATTTGGAAGATCTAGTCTCAAAGCCCAGGTGAGGCTATGGGGTGGTAGCAGATGGATTATATCAATGACTCTCAAATATGTCATAGGGAGGTGCTGGAATGTTGTCCAACTCTGTGAGCATTCGTTGGGCTTAGTCTCAATGCAACCTTAATGTGTTCCCCATTCAAAAACTGAATAAGTATGCTGGATTTTCACATTGTTCCAATTGGGCATGGCTGACGATATGAAGTACAGAGTTTACAGAGCAGGTTGAGGTTGCCTGTCAGGTATACTGGCTTTGGGACTGACTGTTAGCCAGCATCCAGCAGCTTGACTTGGAGAATTCCTCCATGTTACTAGCTGAAAGGATTGCTGGATGTGCCGAAAGCATTCAATTCTGCTGAGCTAGCTTGTCTTGATGGTTCATGCAAACAGTGTGAGTGCTGAAGACCATATGCTGAGGGGACCAGATACCTGGGTGATCAGGCCTTCACGAAAACCCTGGCACCTGAGTCTTTAGTGTGCTTTCTTGGGCACAACACTGTACATGTTCTATTTCATTTCTGGAGAAAGGAACACATTCTGCATGACCATCCCCTGGGGAGAGAGAGCATGGGAATCTTGACTCTGGATTCTTCTGGATCTGTGTTCTTCCCACTCTGGTCCTGCCATGTTTCCTTTTATTTGATAAAGGGTAGATGATATCACAACTGACTTAATTCCCTGAGTCCTTTCATTGATAACAAGATATTTGTGGGACCTTAAAAACAACAGGACATTTGAAAAGGTACAGTCAGAGATAAGTGTTACCCTGCAACATACAACATGCTTAGCGATGGTTGACATACGGATTAGGATAGGATTAGTTAGCAGATTTAGGAAAAGGATACTAGGTAGGTTTGATATTTCTAAAATGACCTGGAGCATTGGGATGAACACAGAAGAAGTTGGGGCAGATGAGACAAAATAATATCATCTGCAGCAAGGCAAGGACAGGCAAGGATGCTTAGACCAAGCTTCTGAATCCTCACCGTGGGCATTTCCTGCTCCTCAATATCCGACACCTGTGTGTAACAGCAGAGCCCCTTTGAGGGGCTACTAAGGGACATTACTTTCTCTGCTGTCTCCATCAGTATCTCAAAACAAGGACCAGTCCTCCTGAGTCCCAACCCATTCACAAGGGGAAGGATGGAAGGAGGGGATATGAATGAAGAGCCTGAGAATCAGAAGGGTCTTTAAGAATCTATAAGGGTCCTTAGTGTCCTGAGCAGATGATGCTACAGTCTTCTCATCTATGAGGTCCTGTGAGGTGGGGATCATGCTTGCTGATCTGCACTGGTGGGAAGACCCACACAGTGTTTCAAAGAACACCAGCTCACTAGAGCTTAGAAGGCAACACAGACTCTCATCTGTCCATTTAACAGAGGAGGAGATAGGAAGGCAGAGGAGCCATAACCTGGTTCTTTTATTCAGATAAGATCAAAAACATGTTCCTACAACCACCTGGTTCTGTCCTTTACATACACAGGTAAGCACAGAATCATGCCTGCTACCATACACTGAGTGTCTGGTATCTGCTGTGTTCAACCTACTTCATGTAGTGAGTGGTTCAGTTGACCCTCGTAGCAGCCAAAGACTGAACCCTGATGGATGACCTGCTCAAGATGACTCAATGCCAGTCTTCAGTTTTAAAGCATGTTTCTTTCCCAGACTTCCTTTCTCTTGTGCTGTCTCTTAGGGCAATAATGAAATAGGTAGTACTTCCTCATTGCTGACTGGATGCCAGGCACCATACCGAGTGCTGCATACTACTTCATTTAATCCTTGCCACAATGCCAGACTTGAATCATGACTTTATCCAATTTCATCCCAAGGCAACATGGTCTTTGTTAAATCAGCAGTAATCGTGGTAAATGATTAAATCTCCATGCCAGCCCCAGGTCTCAGAAATAAGCCAATGCTGGTGACTGATATTACAGCTCTGATTTAGGACAGCCTTGCAGTCAAAGCCTTTTCTAATTGGACAGTTAGGCATTCACTGCCTGAAACAAACCTCTGGCCCAAGAACTTGTGGAAATGATGATGGTTTCCATCTCCTCCCCAAACAACTCAAACATCAATCTGAGTGTGATTCCTAGCATTGGCTCTCTCAGGATTCATTCAAGTTATTTAACATCTCTGAGCCAGGTCCCTCTTTTAAATTATATATATATATATATATATATGACTAATAAAAAATCTACCTTCTTCAGTATTGAGCATATTTAACCACTAGCTGGGGAAAGACACTGGTGTTTTAAGGTGAACAACCATGGAGTCCCTTGTCACGGGAACATTAAAGGCAGTTCAGAGTATGTCTGGAAGCCACATGGGTGGCACTTATTATACTGTAGAGAACAAGTGCTTAGCAGAGGATAGCCCCTGGAGGTAGATAGCCCAAGGGTTCCACCACTTGCTAGCCATGTGGCCTTGGGGGCATTTTCTAGTTTCAATGTGTCTTTCTCAATCTGAAAACAAAATGAGAATAATTCTCCCCACTTAGTTCATCTGGATTAAGTACTATGAAAGGCACCTGACAACATTTGAGCATTCATATGTGCTATCAATCAATCTTGTCCACATTATATGTGGACGTTATTTGATTTGACATGGTTTTGTGAGTGTCCAATTCATAAATTAGGAGATTAAGTCTCCAAGAACTAAGTTTGGATTCAGAGTCAGAATGAAACCCCTTTAGACTCCCAAGTCAAACTGTCCCCACAAGGTCATGCTGAGAAGAGTGTTACAGAAGATGGACTAGGGGCTTGACTAGAATGTCTGAAGTCCTGGATTTAATCTCCAGCACTGCATACATGGGGCTAGATAGTACATGTCTGTAATCCTCACAGCAGGGAGGTGACGGTTGGACAATCAGAAATTCAAGGTCATCCAGTTCGTTACATAGTCAGTTTGAAGCTAGCCTGGGTTACTCGAGGCCCTGTCTCAGAAGGAAAAAGACAAAAAGAAAGACTAAAAATTGACTCAGGGAAAGAAGAATTTTAGTGAAAAGGCTCTTGTCACAAACCAAAAAAAAGAACAAGAAAAAAATGAAGGAAAGAAGGAAGGAAGGAAGGAAGGAAAAATGAAACAGTACAAAACCCAAGGTTACAACAGCCACCATGTCATCTATAAATGGAGCATGGGTAAGACAGGTAGAGACAGGTGCATGTTTGGCAACTTCTTTCAGGCTGTGAGGACTAGCTGTTATTTTTTAAGAATCTTTCCAGATACCTGAAAATCCCATGACAGATTAAGATTGATTGGGGCAACAATATTCACCCCTTAATAACTGGTAATCACTGTACTGGAAAACAATCAAAACTAATAGACACTGTGAATTGTGATGTGGGGAGAGGCTGGGAGGGTAAGAGAAGAAACAACATTCCTTTGGTATACTTTCCATAGTTTTTAATGGTTTTTATTATTTTCAATTATATGTCTCTGGGTGTGCATGTTACTGCAGGTTGGAGGTCGGAGGCATCCGATACTCCGGAGCTAGAGTTCTACAACCTGATGTGGGTGCTGAGAAGAAAACCCAGGTCTTCTGGAAGGGAAGCAGGTGCTCTTAAGCACTGGGCCATCTCTCCAGCTCCTCTCTGTACAGTACCATTTTAAAGCTTTTTCAAAACTGAAAACAGAGAAAAGAAATGGATTCTATGTCAAACTGACAGCATAGCCACACAAAAACCGAGTCTATTTTATGGGGCTTTAGAACACTGTAATCTTCAGTGGGAAATATTTTAGGGATACAAAGAATTACAAAGAAATGTTAAACATTCATAAATGTTTTTATTATCAATAGTAATTTCAATATTAATATTTTGAAGTTGTTTCTTTGTAATGTTGGGTAGAGCAAATGCATAGTTATGTTAATGCTTCCAGAAGTCAGCATTTTCATTGTATGAAGAAGTACAATTGAAAAGTAAAAGTCATTAACTGAGGCCACCATAATGTTGAAATTGAATAGAAATACTGCTAAGAAAACAGACTGCGTGCCATGCATTGAATTGTGCTTTGGCCAGCCACAGACCTCAGGTATGATGGAAGGTCTTTAAGAGTATAACAGAGCTGAAGCTGAAGCTGGAGGATGGAGAAGAGAGACATGAGATGCAGACGTCTGGACACGACATGGTGATCTCACTCATGAATTCCCAGCAGCTGTGGTTACCTGTACAAGATCAAGACAGCCAAAATTCTGACATAGATGAGGATGGTGTTCCTCAGCCTTCACCCCTTCCTGAGGGGCTATTAGCTCTTGGTAGCTGCTGAGAGAGAGAACTATTCTTTTTGGGGGTGTGGCCACTGGCAGGATTCTCATCCTCTAGGGGGTGGGCCTGCCCTCACACACATGCGAGCAAGACTAACTGAGCTTATTAACTTATCCAAAACAGAACAAAACAAAACATGAAGTTGGGAAGGGCTTTGTTAGGAGAGGTATTGGGAGAGTAGGAGAGGGGGAATGCTGGGTGATACAGTATTTCATTGTATATGTGTATGAAATTCTTAAGAATAAAGAAAAAGCAAAAAACAGGTGGACATCTCCTGAGGAAAGATATTATAAATTGCTGTTGGCTTCCATATGCAGGTGTAAATGCACATATGAAGTAACACATAAATATGCACCTGCAAACACTTGAATACGCATACTAAATAAGTATATAAATAAGTATACACTAAATAAGTAAATAAATTTCATCTAAGAACACTTCATTAAATAACATAAATAAGTATTTTCTTGACTGTTGTTTTGTATATAGGCTGAATAAAATCCTTGTAATATTTAAAAGAAGATAAAGACACAACCTATTGGCACCTCCACTCTAAGGTCCTAGCACTAACACAACACTCAATGTGTTTATAGTGTAAATACACTGACTGTACTGCCAGTCCAGGAGAGTAGAGAGCACACAACTATATTCTGTACATTGTTTTTTACTTTCTAATCATTAGTGTAACATATATTCCTTCTACTGAATAAAAAAGAGTCTTCCATGATACTAGTAGCAGCCTCAATAAGTGCTGTCATGTCTTTTATTTGCATCAAGTGGCCACATCAATTGATTGCTATATATCATCTAGATTTGCAGACATTCACTCACTCTGTAATCCTTAGACAATTGTGTAATGAGGAAATCACAGAGATGTCCTTCTCAGAATGCATCCCTACCAATAAGTGATGTGTGACTGTTTATATGCACGTGTCCACACAGACACACAGACATGTATACAGAGAGAGAGACACACAGACATGTACACACACACACACACACACACACACACACAGAGAGAGAGAG
>LZPO01089364.1:0-10004 GCA_001675575.1 Neotoma lepida
CGAGACTGGGTTTCTCTGTGTTGTTTCGGTGCCTGTACTGGATCTTGCTCTGTAGACCAGGCTGGCCTCGAACTCACAGATAGCCACCTGGCTCTGCCTCCCAAGTGCTGGGATTAAAGGTGTGCGCCACTACCGCCCAACCATCCCCCAAATTCTTGTGTTGCAGTTTACTTACTAGTGCAATGGCATTAAAAGTTGCAGCTCTTAGGAGACAGGTAAGTCATGAGGTCAAAGACCTTCTGAATGGGATTAGGACTTCAATAAAAAGGATTGAGTGAGCAGATCTGCTCTCTTGTGCTCTTAGTTTGTGTAGAGATGTTTGTCCCTGTGGATGGCAGAGCACTGAGGTGCCATTTTGGAAGCCAGGAGCAGTGAACACAGCAGAACCACTGGTGCCTTCATGTTAGATTTTTTTCAGCAACTAGATTGTGATATATATATCCAGACTTGGAAGTGTTTAGTCATTTAGTAGATTTGTGTTTAGCATTTTGAAGAATTGCCAAACTTTCCCCAGGGGCCAAACCATTTTACGTTGTTACCAGCAATATATGAGAGTCCACCTTTTTCCAGTTTCACCCTGTTGTTATTGTGTTCTTGGAGCCTCACACATGCCAGGCAAGAACTCTACCACTGAACTATATTCCCAAGTCCCTCTTTCTTGATAAAGTTAGATTTGTTTTAATCTTTCACTAGCTCTGCTTCTCGTGTAGTATCTGAGGGAACCATTATCAAATCCCATCATGAAGATTTTTTTTCCAGTTAGGTACCTTTTATTGTTATTGTCGCTACTTTTTCTCTTGCTCCTGACTAGGACTTTCAAACTAAACTGTGCTACATATTAAGTAGCAAAGGAGAGGGCATGTCTTGTTCTCCATCTTAGGGGACATGCTTTTACTATTCCACTATTGAGTGTTACATCATTGGTGGGCTTCTCACAGTACTAGCACAATATTAGCTATAAGATATTCAATTCCCTTCCTCCTGGGATAGTTTTCAAGGAAGAATCCATATTGGTTGATAGTCCTGTGGTTCCCTGTAAGGTGTTTTGTTGGGTGTTTTGCACTGTGGCCTTTTGGAACACTTGTGCCATGATTTGCAACATTCCCTACTCTATTCATTTTTTCATTTTTGAGGCCATAGAGATAGTGATGGTGGCAAGTCAGATTGTCTGAAGATACACACCACCACCATCAAGTCTCTTAACCACTCTTAGTTTACTATCAGATCAGTATATACCCATATGACATTAAAGTTAGATTGAGTTTGTAACACTCTCTCAGGGCCAACTTTGGCTTTTCAAGGGAGAACATTCTACACTGTACCAAGCCCTCAAGTGAAGTAAGAGGTGTGATAAGGCCCTTGCCCCATTTGGAAAGTGCCTCATGTTCCCAGGTCAGAAATAGATCCTTGAAGAGCTGTGCTCAGTCCTAGATGTGGTGGCCTGACCATAGGCAGAATGTGGTTGGATATTCCAACCCATTGGGAGGCCTGGGATGCACAATTGTTCACTGGAGCCTCACAGTTCATTCCTCCTAAGCAGCCAGTTCTGGCCTCTTAACATCATACATTTGGAACAGATGGACACAGATAGTGTCTGTCAGTATAAGCTGGGCAGTGTTGCTCCTCTGTAGCTAGGAAGATCTGATTTGGGGTTCTGATGAATGTTTGTGAGCGTCCCTCTGAGTTCACATAGGCAGAGGGAAGATGGATGAGCTCTGGCCACCTCTGGGTGTTGGCCACCCCAAAGAGGCTGTCTGTCAACCGGGCTGCATTTCACCTGGAGGCAGGGCTAGAATTTTCTTGGAAACTGGAAATACTGGAAGTGTGACGTTTTCCTTCTGTCTCTCCCAATGTGTGTGACTTGTCCAGAAGGCAGTTAAAGAACGTTCTCCATNGTGGGGCTGTACATCCTGCCAGAATCAACATGCTGGCTGGAGTTCAGGGAGCATAGCTGAGCCACTTTTCAAGGTGCTGACCTCTGGGGGCCCCTGACAGAGAGCAGAATGGAAGGAATTGTCCTGCCCTGGGCCATTGGATGTGTGCAGCATGCTATGCTGCACGTGGTCGAGCCAGGGACATTCACATTTACAGCTGGGTCTCCAGTGAAAATTTATGAAACCTAGTGTGCTTGAAGAAGGTATCTTAAAAGGGGTCTTATCCCATGAACTCTTCTCTCAGTGCTGACTTGGAGGGTTGAGTTCAAGGGTGGTGGCTTGACTTCCTTCACACTGCCCTAGGGTGTGCATTGAAGTCCCGGGTGATGGGTGAGGTCTTGGTTACCAAGGGAGCTACTTCAGGATTGGGGGCTATGGAGGCAAAGGACATTGTGAGTGAAATATTTTTTTATAAGTTGTAGATCCTAAGACCCATTGTCCTTAAAAATGACTGAAGAACCTAAAGAACTGTGGTTAAAAGGATACATATGTGGATATTCATCCCCCTCCTTGTTTTCAAGTAAGTCTTGCTATTTAGTTAAGGATGCCCCTGAACTTCAGTTCTTTCTGCCTCTGTCTCCAGAGTGCTAGCATTGCAGGCATGTAACACCACACCCAGTTTTTTTAAAGCAGTGCTGGGCAATAAATTCAGGGTCATGCATGGTAGGTAGACATTCTACCAAATGAGCTATATTTTAAAGTTTCCCTCCCTTTAAAACAACGTGAGTATTATGTCACTTATGGAAAGTGGATTTTTTTTTTAAACCTGAAGAGACACTGCTGCCCATTTCTCAAATCCTTTTAGTGCCTAGTGTAGAAGAAAGCAGCTGGATTGTCAATCACATGCCCTATGAATCCAGAAAATTCAACCTCCACCTAGGAAAGAATGAGAGAGAAACAGGAAAGATTGCATTGTAGTCTCTTAAATATAGTTCTGGCCTCCTTAATCCTGGGGGGTTCTTGCTCCAGTGCATGAGGCCTCTCACATGTGCTCTGAGGAGTATGGGGTGGTGCAGGAATCTGGAGACCCAGTGAGGTCTTGGCCACTACAGTACCCTTTGCCAGACAGAACCTACCTGTTCCTTGAGGCACCTATGTCTATGGTGTCGACTGCAGTTTCAGTGACATTTGCCTGGTCACCAACTGTGAAGCACTGAGTTCTTCATGTGTCCTGTGTTCCTGTTGTGTCCATAGGGTAAGATAAAAGAGCACCCTGGAAATGTTGATGTCCAAAGCCATTTGCCACCTCGAGAGGAATTAGTTGAAGATCAGTTTTCATCAGCCATGTAACAGAAGTGAATGGGACCAGACAAGGCAGTACCTGGAATCTGAGGGGTATAGAAGCTCTACTTTATTCAAGTCTGGGGTCTTGACACATGAGCTCAGGCAGCTATATCTCCCCTGCCACCTATTTGCTGAGCTTGTGGGGTGAACTCTGATCTGAAAAGGTCTACTGACAGAAAAGCCCTGTCTTCAGTCTCTCTTTGCCAGGGGTCAGCAAAACCAATGCTAGTATCATTCCCATGCCATCCAAGAGTACTTTAGAGCAAAAGAGAGCTATTTGGCAGTGGTGGGATGACCAGGGGGTGGCGGGGTAGCCTTTTGTACTTGGTACATACAAGACTGTAAGGGTTCTAAAAGGAAGGGTGTTGCAGAGAAAGCAGCTTTCCTTTAGTGGCTCTTGTCTGTGTCAGCCTTTCAGGGCCACAGAGATATGGCTGTGTACCTCTGTGGTGCATCCCATTAGAGGGCTTTGTTGCCTGAAGAGCAAAGGTCAGCAGCTTAAGGTCCCCTTCCATACCCCCTGAGGGTAAGCTCAGTCAGAATATGTTTAAACACTTGCTTACGTGCAGTTTTTGCAGAACTGATAAAAGTAATGGCTGACCATGCATGCCACAAGCTGTTTGTCTTTCCGTACTCTTCATTCCTGGGTCTTGAGCAATGATAAGCATTGGCGACACTGTTTATGGCTTATATCCTTAGGCCTATGGAAGCAAAGTTAGGGCCCATATTAGAGACATAACCAAGGGTGTTAAGTCTGAAAATATGATGAGCCCCCAGAAAATATTAATTCAATAATTAATAATAATTAATTAATTCAGTAATGAGAAAACAATGACTTTCAAAGCCTAATATAATAACAACCTTCATCCTGGTAGACTTGTTCATTCCCTTCTAGATCCAATCTAAAAGAGGTATGTGATATCTCAGTCCATTACTATTGCTGTAATAATAGTTGTGCTGCAAACCACAAGGGTTTTAGAAGGAAAGAGAAGTGATAAGGCTCTTCCTTTAGGACAACTAATTCCAAAATCGAGGGTCACTTGGGAATTAATGGAAGGAGACAAACATGGGATTTTTGCTTTTTCTAACTAAATTTTCAGAGTCAGGTGTAGAATAAAGCATGGAGTCCAGTATTCAGCTTCCCACAGTTGTTTTTCCAAGTTATAGTGTGATAGTTTGTGTCTTCATTTAGTCTTGAGCAAAGAGTCAAAGCTCTACTTCGTGTCTGCTCATACTGTCCACATCACTCCTGGAGGTGGGGGGTGTGAGATACTAGGCTGAGGAGCAGACTGCAGGCCTGGGAGTCTGGTGGGGAGTAATTGTAATGCTAGTAGGGCAGCTCTCCCTCAGCTTCTGAGATAGGAAGCAGATTAGAGCCCAGACCTGCAACAATGATGAGCAATCCATGGTGGTAGGCATCACGTGGTATAGCTGGTCTGCTGGGTCCTGCCAGACAGAAGAGGTAATTGTGATAATGGTTCTAGGGGGATGGATGAGAAGATGGAAACAAGAGACTACCATGTTAGCCCAGCACAGCCCTAGTCCCTAACATGGAGGTGGGGGGTGTGCAGAGAAGACAGGAGAGTCTCATTCTCTCCATGATGGAGTCAGTCTAATAGACACTTTGTTTTAGTCTCTTACTATTGCTGTAGCAAAATATCCCAGCTCAGGTAATTGGTACAAGTTTACTTCACTCACAGTTTTGGAGTCAGGGTGCTGGCATCTCAGGAAGGCCTTAAACTGCTTAAACTCTGTCCCATGGGGAGACAGAGCAAGTATGCTCACTCAAGTCTTCCTTACCTACTCCCAACCATCTCCCAAAGACTCTACTTCCAAGTCCATTAACATGAATTTAAGGATTCTTTGCTTGAATTCCAAAGGATATACCTAGCATCCAAACCAAACTGGGTGAGGAGATCAAAGGGCCATCTGAGCCTCTGAGCATATATTAGGGACTCAGTGGCCCCTGTACCTCTTAAGCCGTTGGTATGCAGGGGATGCCACACCCTGACTCAGGAATGTGACACAGGACATGGAACTGAGAACTGGGGGGTCTTTGTCAATCAGGTCTGTGTGTTTCTGAAGAGATTCCTTGGTACCCACGTGGCAATGTGGCACCAGAGGAGAACCTGAGATAGACCACCAAGTGAGGCTGGACCAGTATACATGGTCTATATTTTGAGGTAGAAAATTATAAATGACTCCTCCTTCAGTCAATGGTACACACTGCACACTGCCTGTCCTGGATCCTTAGGAGCTAGGTGTCATCTTTGGAACTGTAGAACAAAGAGTAGAAGAGTCCACGGCTCGGTGTTCTTGTCTCTAGATATTTCCCTCCTTGAAAGGCTGCTCTGAGAACTTGGTAAGCTACTGAACATCTGAGCAGTGAAGACCAACTAAAAGAATGGTCATAGTTTTTCTAACCAGCTGCCAATCTTTAGAAGAATAATACAAATAGGTTGCATTGTTTAGTGAAGTAATTTCAATTCTTATGTCTCTCCCCTATGTCTTATCAGACCTTGCCCAGTCCAATTCAGTGCATCTCAGAGTCATTAATAATTGATTTCTTGCTATTCCTTTTTCCCCATTATCTTTGCTGAAATCTTGATCCCTGGAGAGACAAAGTTTCCTCACACTTGCATGTATATACTTGATTCTGAAAACCTGTTGTTGTCCATTCCAGTTACTTGTGGAATATACTGAAAGGAAAGCTGTGATAAAGTTTAAAATAGCAGTGGTGCTAAAGGCTGTTGGACTTTGAGGAACGTGGGGTGACCTGGCCAGTATCGGTAGTAAGCTGATAAAGTACCCAGAGAGCTCTGACTCCCTCTCTCCAGAGATGCTCCCCCAGGAGGAAGAGGAGACAGATAGACAGAAGGAGGAACCATCTTATCCCACCACCTGCCCTGCTACCTCTCAAACGTAGCTGCTTCCAATGCTGCTGTTCATCACTTTCCCTTTGTGTGCTTTCCTTTTTAAAAGAGATCTCCTTTATTGAAGAAAGACAAAGAAAGAAAAAGGATGAACAAAAAAGACAAGAAAATAGAGGGCTAAGTTCTTCCGGGTTTCTGGAAGCAACACACAGAGCAGGGTCTGTGTAGTCAATGTTCATGTGACTTGGCCTGAAGCACTTAATAGGCCCATTGTGTTTAGGTGTGAGGAGGGAGGGAGGGAGGGAGAGCTACTCAAGGGCAGAAGCAGATGGGGCCCTTCCTGCCAAGTGCATGAAAGAGCTGGGAAGACAGAAGAGGTAAAGACCACTAGTTTGAAACTTGACTAAAATGCCTCTTAGCAGGATTTTAAAATTAGGTAAGTCACTCCTGGTCCTTATTTTAAAACTTCCAGCCTTCAGGTTGGCAAAGTAAGATTCCCATTTCTGCCTGTTGTCTCTTCTTTGTGGTGGCCATAAGGGCCAGTGTTGTTTGAGGTCTTTGAATTTTTCTTTGTGTAGCATTTATAGACGTGGCCATACACCAATTTGTCATTTTACTCTCTTTAAACATGATGCCCTCCTATTTCTGCCTCTTAGCTCTTTCCCAGCCTTACCGCTTGGCTGCCTTTTGCCAACCAGTGTGAGGCACCTTTCAGAAGCTGTCTCTTTTCACACTTTGGGACTGTTGTCTTCTCACTTTAGTGGTGAGAGAAGGAAATCAAGACAGAGAGGTTACCTCCTTTGCCTGTAGAGGTTGGTTTCCCAGCTGCTTCTATGACTGCCTGTTGATGGCCAGAGACTCCTTTGCACTGTGCCTCTTCTGTTGCATAGTTTTTGGTGGCTACCGGCCATCTAAGAGCATTCTGCTTTATGACACTGGATTAGACCCCTTTTTCATGTATTCAGAATTTAAGCCTTTTAGCCCTGTCCTGAGACATACAGTAGTGATCAGGACCAAGGGTCCTAACCTTAAAGTGACTTCTTAATGAAGAAATCACTACAAAATGAGTCCACAGGAGAAAAAACAAAAGCAGCAAACCTTTTGGAGGATGGGAAAAAGGAAGTGAGAAAGCTGAGCACCAGACCCACTGTGGAATAGGTTAGGAGTGTGCAAGCTGATTCCATCTCACAGGGAGGGATGGAACAGGTCAAGGCAGATGGGAGCTTTGCCTCTGCAGTGAGGTTGTAAGCAGTAAAAGTAGATGGTTGGAAGAATTTTGGAGGACAAATATGCCAAGGCTATAGGGAACAGGTATGGCTGGAGGCTCTGATAGGCAAGGCTAGCCAATTGAGGGCCATCCATTTTAGGCAGCCTGAAGCAGAGGGAAGAACCATGGAGTAGGCCTGGCAACTTCCATTGAACATTTGGATGAATTCAAATACAGTAAGTATTATGATTTGAATTTGTCCTTTGCATGTTTGTTGAGAACTGAATCTCCAAGTTCGTATGTCAATAGTCTATAGAGCTCTGAGGACTTTCAGTGGGTAATAAGATTTAGGTAAGGTATAAGAGCTTCCCATGATGGCATTAGTGAGTTTATAAGAAGAGGTTAGAAGCAGACAAGCATAGTTTCACCATGTGATGCTTCCACCATCTTCTGATGAACCAAGAAGGCCCTTGCCAGATGCCAAGCAGATGCCAGGGCCATGCACTTGGACTTGGCAGCATCTAGAACCATGAGCAAATAAACTTCTATTTATAAATTATCTAGGCTCAGATATTTTGATATCTCAGCAGAAGATGGGTAAGGATGGCATGTGGCTAGTGCTCAGCTCATGGGCTCTGCAGTGCTGGGGGATGGGTGGGTAATGAGGATGCTGAGAGATGAAGCAAGAGTCTATGTCTAAAGAGAAGAGGGTAGCTGCTGGCAGCAGTAGAAGTAGAAGTGGATGGCTCTCAATTGCTTTTATAGCCAAAGTTTGCTAGGCTGGCAGATTGGGTGAAAGGCATGTAGGGATGGAGGAGGGCTCTTGATGTGCCTATTGGTGGATACCCAATAGGTGAACAGAATTAAGGGAGGTGAGGATTTCAGCAGGTCAGTTTAGGTTGTCCAAAGTTTTCTATGTGTTCTATGGACATGGATGTCTCTTCAGCAAGGGAACTCCCTGAAGACTGGGTGTGAATTGAGCTGTGTTGCCCTGTCCCATAGGAATGGTAATAGAAGTATTTCCCTCCAGTGAAGGGAGTGTGTTTCTACATTTGCTCTTTCAGGTTCTTCCATTTTTATTCTATTCTCCTCGAAGAATCTCATGTCTCTTTCTGTCTAGAGTGTATTATCTTAGTGCTTTTGTGAATGAAATAATTTTTTACCATCAGATTTTCTAATTACCCTGTTGATAGTGAGAGATAGAGAATGGTTGCATCCTTGCTCCCCAGATTGCAACCATATTGAATGTTCACCTTGGTTCTAATTGATCGTCCTTCATTTCATCTGTAAATAACAATGATTTTTTTCAAAATCTATTTTCCTATTCAATATTCCCTTTGCATTTCTGTTTATTATTTTACCATTTGATCTTTGGCCCCTGGAATAGTTAGGTTTCATGATGTGTGGGCTTTTTGCCTTTGATGTAATAGAAATGGCCTTGTTTTGCTCTTCTCCCTCCCCCCTTTTGTGTGTGTGTATGTGTGCTGCTTGTCTGCTGGAAGTTTCTAGCATATACCATGTATAAGGTTAAGGGTGTTTATTGTTTCATACTTTATCACCAAAATCCTTAAGCAAGCCGGGGATTTTTTTTTTCCTCTTGCCAACTGTGCTTTGGATTTTAGGCTTTCTCTTTTAATCATATTTTTCTTTAAAAATAATAATAATAAGGCTAGGGACATAACTCAGTCAGTAAAATGCTTGCTCTTCAAGAATAGGTAGGACCTTCAGCACTCACGTGAAGAAGCAGGCATGGCCATACACATGTGTAATCCCTAATGTTGGGAAGACAGAGACCGGAGGATCCCTGGTGCTTGCTGGCTAGCCAGTCTAGATGAGCTGGTGAGTTCCAAGTTCAGTGAGTGTTATCAGTTACTTTTCTGTTGTGTGATAAAATATCATAACCAAAAACAAAAGGAAGAGTCTATTTTGGCATATGGTTCCAGAGAGAGAGTCCATAATGGTGGTGAGGAAGGCATGGAAGCAGATGGCCAAAGCAGGAAGCTGGCTGATCACTCTCTCTCACATAGGAAGCCAGGAGAGTGAAATGGAACAANTTTTAAACTCTTAAACCCACTTCCCCCATGGCATTCTTCCTTCATCAAAGCTCTGTATCCTAAAAGCTCCATAATCTCCAAAACAGGGATACCATTTGGGCACCAAAAGTACTTGAGCCTGTGGGGGACAATTTTCATTCATACTACCACAGCAAGAGACCCTGACTCCAAAAGTAAGATAGAGAGCAATTGATAAAGACATCTGACTCTGACCTCTGTTTTCCATATGCACACATGTATACTCACACACATGAACACATACTTGTTCATATACCACACACATACATACATGAACTTCACCTTTTTATTTTTTGAGACAGGATCTCTCACTGAATCTATGGCTCCCATGCCTGACCCTTTACATGGGTTCCGGGGACCCAAACCAGATCCTCATGCTTGCACAGCATGGATTTTACCAATGGAGTTTTCTGCTCAGACCACTTCTTTCTTTATTTTCAAGATGCTAGTTTTCAGAGCCAGGGCCCCACACAAGCTGGGTAACTGCACTGCCACTGAGCTATACTACATCTCCTGTATTTAATTGTTCATTCACTTTGAAGCTGCCCATACATTCTATCCATAGCATTTTGAGATTTTTATGATTGCTTTTTAGAAATTTACCTTTTCTCCCATTCCTATTTATTCATATATT
>LZPO01089558.1:16086-47816 GCA_001675575.1 Neotoma lepida
ACCACCATGACCACCACCACCACCACCACCACCATGACCACCACCACCACCATCACCACCATGACCACCATCACCACTGGTTTTGTACTCTTTAGTCAAACTCCAGGACCTAATATTTAGGAAACTAAAAAAAAATTGAACATGGTTCTGATTGGAAATTGCATTCAAACTGGTTTTTAGGTTCTGTCCTACCATGACAGCTCTGCTGTGTGGACCATGGGGTGAAGCGTAGCGTGGCCACTCGGGGACCTCCACTGCTGTCTGGAGAGGTGTCATCATCTGTACAGAACAGTGTGTGTCACCAGCAACCCCAGCTCCATGATGTCACCTCCTTAAGCAGTCCCTACAGATGCATGCTCCAATGTTCAGATGCCAGTCACAGCTCAGACATGGGACCAGCCCAGACTCCACACTTCGGGCATCTGGCCCTCAGATGCAGCCTCCTGTGGGCCATGCAGCCCGTGTGCTGCTTATCCCTGCTGGCTTCCCTTGGTGTCCCCTGATGCGGGTGTCTTGAGTATGTGAGTCTCAGTTCCTTGTTCCAACCACAAGCGAAACCAGGTCTGAAAGTACCATTTCCGCTTTGACCGTCTCATCCATTCTTCCTTATTAGCCGTGAACAGCTGCTTCCCTTCCCCAGCTGGCCCCCTATTTTGGTCCCAGGGTGGGCAGCTGGCTGAAAAATGTGGCATGACAGAAGGGCCACCAAGAGCTGAGTCTGGACCCCTGCACTGCTGTCTAGGGCAGGGGACCAGAGGGATGCTGCAGCTAGTTGGGATGGAGAACTTGCTTTGTGCTCTCAGAGTGGTCACTCTACAAAGAGCCAAGGCAGCCCCTCAGGAGGCCCTGAAGCTCTGAGTGTCACCTCAGATGGGGAAATCCTGTCACNGCAATTGGGTCATCCAGCTCTGGCAAAGACACCCATAAGGACAAGAGCTGACATCATTCCCAGCCTAGATGCCTTGTATCATTGTAGGTGGCTGGGTGTTGGAATCTGGGAGCTTCTTCAGCTCCGTGGGCCAGGCTATCATTCCAAAAGCAGTAGGCCCCATCCCACTGTCCGCTAGGAGTTGTGCTGGATGGCAGCCTACTGAGAAGGTGGTAGCCTCAGCACAGGGAGTGGACTACATGAGCCAGGCCTGGGGCTGTGTCTGCCCTGGAGCACAGTATTACAGGGAAGTGGGGCCTAGAAACCACAGTGAGAGCATGGAGTTATGGGGGTGGTGCTGAGGCAGAGTCATCCACAGAGGCCCAGCACCCTCTTACCAGAGTTCCCTGAAGCAGGGAGTCAGGAGGTCACTTCCACCCCAGAGCAGCGTTCATGCTTTTGGAGCTATCTCCCACCCTAACTCACAGGGGGCAGCTCAGGTGACTTGGGCAGCTCTGGAAGCCCAGCTTCTGGCTTCGACCCATCTTTACAACTTCCAGGGGAGGTATAGACATGAGGTTCTGGGCCAGGGTCACCAGAGATACCCCTCACAGAGCTGCTGGCCCACCTCTCCTGGCTCCTCTGAGAGAATGTTCTCACTCCTTAAAGTACCTGGACTGACAGGAAGACAAGAACACAGCGGCCCTAATCTAAGACCTCCAAGGGCCGCAGAGCCCTGACCTCCTTCTGGCCACCAGGAACTACTCTGAGGCCAGGGAAGGAGTGTCTTGAAGGGTGGCCTTAAGTAGCTGCAGATCTGTCCCATCTTGGGGCTCTGGGTCTTTCGCATCCTTCGGGCGGGGCTGTCTGTCTAGAATCACTCTCTGGTACTGGCATCTCAGGAGTGGGGTGAGCTGGGAGCTGGGTCTTTGAGCCTCCCTAGACTCAAAGGCTGGAGTTCCTGCCCTGTAGGCTGAGCTGCAGGCCCCAGGCTAGGACAGGACTTGGCTGCCCAGTGGCTGGAGACCCTGCTATCCAGTGGTCCTAGATTCATAGATCAAGCAAAGAGTGGTGTCTGCAGGCCAATCTGGGTGGTTTGTGGGATATGGGGTGCTGGGAGGATGGGGCTGTAGGAGGTAGACAGAAGCCCCACCAAGGTCCTCTGTCTGGCCCTAGCCTGGCTGACACTTACCTCTAGGTGCCCTGGCTTGTCCATCGTGGCTCCAGCCACCATCTGCAGGCTTTGCTTGTGTGGGCACCTGCCTCCTCTCTGGCCTGTTGCTTCCCCTTCCATTCACTTCCTCTCTGTTCTGAGAACCCCACCCCCACCTCAGGACCGAGTGGGCCTCTAGAGGGTGGAGCTGAGAACTTTCTCCTCTAGAGAAAAATCTACCCTGCCTACTCCTAGAGAGGGCCCCTCAGTCACATGCCTAACGTCAGAATTAAGTTTGACTGGAGACACCAGAGACTCAAGCAAGAGTGGTTCAAACAGGAAAAGTGATTGCATCATGAGTTAATTGACAGATTGGTCCACTGTTCACGATGGGTAGACTACTGGGAGGAGGTGGAGACTGTGGAAGATGGGGCCTGATTGAAGGAAGTAGGTATCTGGGGGCAGAACTTTGCAGGCCATATCTTGTATTATCTTGGACCTGGGTTCTTCATCTCTCTCTCTGTGTTTCCTGGCTGCCTCAGGGCAAGCTGCTTCCTTCTTCCTTGCTCCTGCCTCTATGCCTGGCCTCACTATAGGTCCACAGCAATGGCAACAGCTGACCATGGGTTGAAACCTCTGAAGCTGTGAGCCAAAATAAGTCCTTCATTCATTAAATGGTTTGTCTCAAGTATGTGTCACAAAAACTGACTGACCCACCAATCAGGAGTTACCAGTGCCACAGTCACTGGGAATCTAGGTCTTAGCCTCCAAACTCTGGGATCCAAACTTCACAGCCCTAAAATGGCTTCTGAAGCTCAGCCATCACCTCCATGTCCCTAGGAGAGAATAAAGCACCCCTAGAGGAGAGTTCTGGAGGTTGAACAAGGTACTTCCATTTATCTGTTACCTACAACTTGATCTAGACTTGGTCACAGGGCCAGACCTAGCTGCAAGAGAAGCTAGGATGTGGAGGCAGCCGTGACCCACCCTGCTGAGGAATTCAGGTGGGGCTGTCCCCTGGCCTGACCATAAAAGTATGGTGGCTAGTGGCTCCTTGCAGGGATTCTGCCTCCCTCATACTCCAAGAAGAATCCCCTGAAGGCCAAATCTTGTTGCTTTTGGATCAGGGTCTTGAGAACAGCCCCTACTTTGAATAGCATCTAGGTTGATTTCCCTCCTCCTTGGCAGGCAAGTGGGCCTCTGTTCAGAGGCCTAGCCTCAGATTGTCCTCAGGGTAAGGAGGCCAAATTCACAGGGTGAGTAGCATTCCTGAGGACAGGGCCTGACCTCAGTGACCTGTGTCTGGAAAGTGCGTGGAAGAGTCCCCTCCTTCACTTCCTGTGGGATAATGTCCTAACTTGACTTTGGAGTTGGCTTATCCTCTTTAGGACACAGAAGGTGGCCTCTTCAGGTTAAGCCACTGAATGCCTGAATACCACTGTGTTCCAAGTACTCACCCTGAGGGATGGTTCTTCACGGATTTTGAATGAAACAGACCACACTAACCATGGCAGGATAGAACTCACGTCTTCTTGTATTGGTCAGTGGAACAGGGGCTTCCCTCCTGAAGGCAGGACAGGCAGGGAACCTTAGCTTCCCTGAAGCTCTCAATAAATAGTTTTCAGGTATAGAAGGACTGACTGGCCCTACAGCTTCAAGGAAGTCCAAGCCCATCTGCCACAGCTCCTCTCCTCTGCCACATCTTAGGCAGGACTGGGCACGGTATGTGGCATCACCTTGGGATAGATTCAGCTTGAGTATATCTAAGGGAGTCTTGGGACAGGTCTCTTGGCAACATGAAGACTGGATGTTTGGTGACACCCTGTCCATATTACCATGCCTCAGATAAACAGATTAGTTTTGATCATGAAGACTGAAGGAGACAAACTACCCATGGGAACCCAAGTGAGACCCACTTGTCCTCACTTCTCCCCACACCCTGAGGAGCTGGTCCTTCTCCAGCCTCTGCTTTGTGGAGCAGCCTGAATCTTTCCTCATGGTCCTTCCCGACCACTTGGAGCTCAGCAGACTTCAGCTTCATCACACAGGATCTAAACAGTTGGGATGCTAAACCATCCTTGGGATCCGTCTTTTCTCATGCCACACTGTAGGACAAAGTGGTCACAGAGAAAATTTCAGAATAAAATAGATTCCTCTGGCTTATACACACACACACACACACACACACACACACACACACAGAGAGAGAGAGAGAGAGAGAGAGAGAGAGAGAGAGAGAGAGAACCCCCAAAGTGCATGAGGCTGCCGCTGGTGAAATAGTCCTGTTTTGTTTTGACTACAAGTTGAAGGAGCACACTCTAGAGCTGATTCAGAATGCAGCACAGTGACTCCATCAGCATGACATCATCATCACAAGTACAACATGCTGTGCATAAAGAACAGGCCACACTTTCACAGGATGGGCAATGCTGTAGGCTGATTCATGCCAGTGCCACCCAAACATGTGAGTCATATGTTGACCCCTGACGGCGGCTGTGAAATCCCTGGGTGTGAGGAACCTTCCAGCTCCTTTGTCTTCTCAGGCCTGCTGTTGCTTGTGCTGTCTCCTTGACTGACACGCCTTTGTTCACTGGGCTTTAACACCCTGCGTGGAGCTGGATTTCCTACGCTTTTCCTTGCTGCTTAAAAGAAGAAACAGAGCCGGGCGGTGGTGGCGCACACCTTTAATCCCAGCACTCGGGAGGCAGAGGCAGGCGGATCTCTGTGAGTTCCAGGCCAGCCTGGGCTACCGAGTGAGTTCCAGGAAAGGCGCAAAGCTACACAGAGAAACCCTGTCTTGAAAAACCAAAAAAAAAGAAGAAGAAGAAACAGAAGGTGGGGTCTTCATTGTTTTTGTTTATGACAGGGTCTCACAAAGCCCAGAGTGACCACAGAACTGCTCGTGTAGCTGAAAATCACCTTGAACTTCTGATCCTCCTGCCTCCACCTCCAGAGCACTACAATAGCAGGCACCATGACAGCTGTCTTGCAAATGCCAGGTAAGCAAGCAGTCTACAAACATAACTACATCCTCAGCCTCCTTGATGTCCTTTTTCTTTTTCATTGTTGAAATCAATGAATTTTTTTTAACACTTTCTTTATCTTGTATGTCCAATGGTTTGGAAGCTATATAGTATTTTCTTTCAAAAATACACAGTTTTCATTTTTTTATACAAAAAGGTTTGGGAGGGTTGCTTTGGTGTTGGGGGTTGTAAAAGAATGTTTTATTATGATTCTTGCTTTATTGACATTAGGACAAATCAGAAGTCTTAAACTCTGGTGTCAGGAAATAAACACATGGTTGTATCACACAAAACAGTTTAATCTGCTATTTATGTGGTAAATATGTATGTAGTAATGTATATATGTAGTAATAATAGTAATAAAACAAGCTTATGACAGATGACGGCACCGATGGGGCATCCTGGCACTTGCTCAATGCAAAGCCTTCCAAATGAGCTTTCACNTTCACACTCTTGAGCCTAGGTCTGGCCAATTCCTGAGGTTCCTTCAAGGCATCTTTTCTAATCACAGTGCAAAATACTTCTTCCTCCTCTTCATCTTCTTTTTCTAGAAAGGGGCTCACTAGCCTTAGTTGGCCTGGAACTCACTATATAGGACCAGGCCGGCCTTGAACTTATAGAGATCCTCCTGCCTCTGCCTCGCCAATGCTAGGATTTGTAGCAGGCTTCCTTGGACCACCAGACACCAAATCATGACACAGAGACTTATTGTAAATTATGAATGTTCAGCCTTAGCTTAGGCTTATTTCTAGCTGGCTTTTTTTTTCTTTAACTTAAACTAACCCATTTTTATTAATTTATGTGCTGTTCTGAAGCTCATTTACCTCATCTATGTACTGTCCATCCTGCTTTCCTGCTTCCTCCGTGTCTGTCTGTCTGGCTGACAGCTGGCTGACGCCCAGCCGGCCGGGCCCCAGCTGGCTGGCTCCCCTTTTCTCTCTACCTGCCAGCCCTGCCTATCCCTCCTCTGCCTAGCTATTGGCCATTCAGCTTTTTATTAGACAGATTAGGCATTTTAGGCAGGCAAGGTAAAACAGCAACACATCTTTACATAACTAAACAAATGCAGCACATCTTTACAAGGTTAAACAATTATTCTGCAACAGAAACAAATGCAATACATCTTTACATAGTTAAACAAACACTCTATTCCACAACAAGGATTAAAGGTGTGCACTGTCACACCCAGGTACTTTTTGTTTTTGAGGCAGGGTCTTACTGCGTAGACCTGAAATCCTGATCCCCATGCTTCAGCCTCCCATGTGTCAGGTGACAGGTGTGAACCACCAAAATGACTTTATGGCATATGGTTAATCCTCTGGTAGGGTCACAATTTGATGGCATTATTGAGAGGGGCTAGAAACTTCTGGAGATGGGGCCTGGTTGGTGGAAGCTGGTCACTGAGGGTGTATTCCTAGGATCCGAACCTCTTCCCAAGCCAGTTCCTCTCCCTCTGCCTGCTTCCTGGCTGCTGGGAGGTGAAAAGCCACCTCTGCCACAAGCTCCCACCGCTGTGGTGTTCTGCTTGGCCCCCAATTCAAAGCAATGGACCTAGCTAACCTTGACTGAGCCTTGCCTTTTCTTTTCAGCAGTGCAGAGGATCAAACCCAGCATCTCGTATGTGCTTAACCTTGAACCAAAACTGAGAAACCAAGAACAAAACAAAACTTTCTCCCTTACACCATCGTATCACGTCATAGTGTCAAAAGACTGCCTCAGAGGTTTTTTCAGTATTTTCATTTGTATTTTTCTTGGTTGGGTTAGTGGACTCAGGGGTTTATAGTTTTCATCATACTTGGAAATTATTTTGTCATTATTTCTTTGAGCATTTTTTTTCCTGGAACTGTGTTTACTTGTAAGTTGGATTTCTGTTTTTTCTTTTTCCCCAAGACAGGGTTTCTCTGTGTTGCCCTGGCTGTCCTGGAACTCATTCTATAGACCAGGCTGGCCTCAAACTCAGAGATCTGCCTGCCTTTGCCTCCTGAGTGCTAGGATGAAAGGCGTGAGCCACCACTGTCCTGCTTAAATTAATCTTGGTGTTATCACATAAACTATGAATGCTTTGTTGTTGTCTTCTGTGATACATTTTGAGTGTTTCTCATGCCTTATCTACAATATATAAAAGTGTTACAGTTAAAATAAATGTTGGGCTTAAATGGCAAGGTCAGGTACATGAGGAAATAAATAAGAAGGCTTCATCTGGATATGAGATACCCATACTAGCCAGATAGGAGCAAGGTCAGGGCTCTGGGAAAAACCACAAAGCAAGTTTCAGCTGGCTCCTCATGGCTTCCTTCCTGGGGAGCACACAAGGGCACTGCTCTTTCTTCTAGCAAACTTCTCAGTTTATGGGTCTTTACATCTTTATATACATTATTATATACATTTCTGCATCCAATGCATCTAACTGTAACACACTGAATTGTGGGTAAGGAGGGTTTCTGAGGTTCCAGGAAGGAGACCATCCAGACTGCCACGGGAGTGGACACAGGCGGCAGAAATGGTAAGCAGAGGCTCGTAAATGCAGGCACCTGAGACGGCCCTTTGCTGTTGCCTCTTGGCCTCATCTGCTCACCACCCACATCTGCTTTCTTATCTACCAAAAAATAAACTCTGACTACTGCCTAATCCATCTGTGCCCAGCGTGAATTCTCCTTCAGAAGTGCAAAGAACCAAGATTGGGATGGCAGGGAATCCTGAAGGATAATCTTCCCATTCAAAACAAAAATAGCAAAACATGACGCTTTCTTCTAACCTATCTCCCTGCTGGGCTCACACTCACCACATTCTGTGTGTGTGTTTGTTTACGTATTTTCTCACATCAGGATAGGATTCCGTGCTTTTGCATGCTGGGTCACTTTTGATATCATGTTACCGGGTGCTGGATTTTGTTGTATCCCCCAAATGAATACTGACTTTATCCTNCCAAAGCTGTCCTCTTGAGACTTGTTTGTAAGCATCACTGGGGCAGTTACTAAGATGCTGAAGACTAAGGCCCATGTCCTGTGTGTCTGTCACGAGCTCTCTCTTTTCTAAATGGTGACACAGCCTCCATCCCTGTCCACTGTTAGCTTCCATAGCCTTCTGCAGTTTCTCCCACAAGCGCAGGCCATGGCCAATCTACACAGCCCAGAGCTTGCTCTTTCCCATGCTCTTCTTGCCGCCCTGTGGTTGCTTTGTGCCCCCTACTGTGACATGTCTACTCAGTGGAGTACCGCGTGATGTCTGGAGTAACTTCCCGTCTCCATGCAGTAGAGGGCAGCTATCAGCTCACTTGTCTCTTCAGGAGGATGACAGTCAGTCCTGCTCTGTCTGATGTCCCACATCTGAAGGCTGCTGTTTGTGAGGGAGTGATCTGTCCTGCCACCCCCATGACTCCTTGTTATGCTTTGAATCTGGAATGTCCCCTCACAGGCTCATGGTTTGGCTATTTGGACCCCAGCAGGTAAGACTTTGGGGAGACTGTGGATGTAGCAAGTGGGTCCTGGTGGGCAGAAGCAGGACAGTAGGGGTCTTTGGAGGTGACAGCTCAGCCCTGGTTCTGTTTGGTCTCTGCTCTCTGATCTGTCAAGAAGTGAGAACTGCCTGGGGAGCTGGCTCAGTGGTTAGGACCAGATTTAGTTAGATGGCAGTTAACAAACATCTGTAATTCCAGTCCCAGAGGAGCCAACGTCCCCTTCTGCTCTCCACTGGCATGCACAAGTAAATACATAAATGCAGGCAAAACAATGATACACACAATTTTTAGTTTTTTAAACAAAGCAAACATCTGCTGCTCCCTGGCTTAGGCTGCCACCTGGTGGCAACATCTGAATTTCAGTGATGGCTTTGTTTTCCTTTTTAAAAAAGATTTCGTCTGTCATATATTAAATCCTGACCACAGTTTCCCTTCCCTTCTCTCTTCCTAGTCCCTCCCCACTACCTCCCCTCTCCCCCAGACCCACTCCTCCTCTGTTTCCCTTCAGAAAAGAGCAGGTCTCTTGGGGATGTCAACCAAACACAGCACAACAAGCTACAATATGACTAGGCACATACCCTGTAGAGACCCATAGAGGTTCCTAGTGAAAACTTACTCAAGGTCTGAGAATCTGGGCTTGCTTTACCCAGCAGGGCTGCATAAGGGGATGATTTGACCACGGGTGTGGTTACCAGGTGTTTGGAAGGGTCTACAATCAGCTGTGCAGTGTGCTTTGATCTAGCAAGGGGGAGGTCTTTTGTCCCACCCCTTGTATTGTTATAAAAAGCTCTTTTGAAGAAGCAGAAGGGACCGTTGGGTTTTGATTCAGGTCCTCCCAAAGCTATCCTGTGTTTCTTTCTCTTCTTTGCTATCTTTCTATCTAAAAGCTTCTTATCCCTCTCTCCTCCTCATAGGAACCCTTTTAAAAGGTGGGAGCTGGCCTCCCACAATATCCTCATACCAAGGCTGGACAAGGCAACCCAGTAGGAGGAAAGAGGTCCGAAGAGGAGGCAAAAGAATCAGAGACACCCCCACTCCCACTGTTAGGAGTCCCACAAGAACACCAAGCTACACAACCATAACATATGCAGAGGACCTAAGTCAGACCCATACGGGCTCCCTGACTGTCACTTACTCTCTGTGAACCCCTATGAGCCCTGGTTAGTTGATTCTGAATCGTGTTCCTATGGTGTCCTCGACCCCTATGGCTCTTACAATCCTTCCTCCTCTTCTTCCTTGGGATTCCCCAGCTCCACCTAATGTTTGGCTGTGGGTCTTTGCATCTGCTCTTATCAGTTGCTGGATGAAGCTGCTCTGATGATTATGCTAGGCTCTGGTCTATGAGTATAGGAGAGTATCTTTTTTTTCCTTTGACAGTCNTGTTTGGTTCTATCCTAGGTCTCTGGGCTATCCAGTCTCTGGTTCCTGGCCCTCTGGACAGTGTCAGGAGTGGGATCCGTTTCATGGTGTGGGTCTCAAGCTGGACCAGTCATTGGTTGGCCACTCCCATAAGATCTGTGCCACTTTTACCCCAGCACATCTTGCAAGCAGGACAAATTGTAGGTGGAAGGTTTTGTGGCTGGGTTGGTGTCCCAGTCCCTCCACTGGCAGCCTTGCCTGGTTACAGAAGATGGCTGGTTCAGTCTCCATATGCCCCATTGCCAGGAGTCCTCACTAGGGTCCCCCTTGTAGATTCCAGGAGTTTCCATTACACTAGGCTTCCACCGCACCCCCTAATTCCAGTCGTCTTTCCTACCGTCCCTCCCTGCCCCAACCTGATCACTCCTGTTCCCATCCCCACTCAGCCCCAGTCCACCCATGACATCTATTCTATTTCCCCTTCCCAGGGAAATCCATTCGTCCCCCACTGAGCCCTCCTAGTTACTCAGCCTCTCTGGGTCTGCAGATTGTAGCCTGGTTATTCTTTACTTTACAACTAATATCCACTTATAAGTGAGTATATATCATGTTTGTCTTTCTGGGTCTGGGTTACCTCACTCAGGATGATTTTTTTTTCTAGTTCTATCCATTTGCCTCAAATTTCATGATGTCTTTAAGGTCAAAAAACAAACAAATAAACAAAAACCAAACAACCAGTAAAAAAAAAAATTAATGAAATGATTCCTAATGATATTCTGCTGTACTTATAGATCGGTGCCTAGTCCAATCATCATCAGAGAGGCTTCCTCTAGTAGCTGATCGAGCAGATATAGAGACCCACAGCCAGCCAAATATTAGACAGAGCTTGGGGAACCCTCAGAAGAGGGGGAGGAAGACTTGTAGGGGCCAGAGGGGTCAAGGATGCCATGAGAACATGGCACACAGAAGCAACTAAGCCGGGCTAATAGAGGCTCACAGAGACTGAAGGGGCAATCAAGGAGCCTGCATGGGTCTGTGCCAGGTCCTCTGCATACATACTGTGGTTGCTTAGCTTGGGGTTTTGTGGGACTCCTAACAGTGGGAGTGGGAGTATCTTTGACTCTTTTGCCTGATCTTGGGACCCTTTTCCTGCTACTGGGTTGCCTTGCCCAGCCTTGATATGAGGGTTTTTGCCTAGTCTTATTGCATCTTGTTATGTCATGTTTGGTTGATATCCCTGGGAAGCCTGCTCTTTTCTGAAGAGAAATGGAGGAGCAGTGGGTCTAGGGGAGAGGGGAGGTAGTAGGGTGGTAACTGGGAGGGTGGGGGTGCTGCAGTAGGGATTAATGTATGAATGAATTTTTTAAAATACATATATATATACCTAAACACACAAATACACACACACACACACACACACACACACACACACACACAGGGTCTCGTTGTGTAGCCCAGACTGGCCTCAATCTGAGAGATCCCTGCCTCCCAAGTTCTTGGATCAAAGGCATATGCTACCATACCCACTGCTGTTAGTGTCTTAAATCCACAAAGAGACTCCTTGTACCAAGGCAATGTAGCCACCCCAACACCATCCCCAGAGAGCCAAGGCGGCAGACATTGGTGTGCTGCCACGTGGAAGAATGATTTATTAGAACAAATTTCATGACAAATCATATAAAATAACCATTTTCTGAAAGACATCCACAAGACCACCTGAGAACAATGTACAGAGATACCTTCAAGAAGCCAGGCACGTAGGATACCAATGCCAGGTCGAAGGCTGGAGGGACCGAGGAGCTAAATGTGAGGAGGAACACCAATTTGTGCATCAAAAAATAAAACAAAATTGTACAGTGATGACCAGGGGCAGGAGGCATGGACTCTGCAAAAGGACAGCCATTTACTATGGGGAGCAGGCTGTGAGCAATGTGTGGGACATGCAGGGGGAGCAGCCAACAGGCTGGGCTGGCGCCTCCTCCAGACAAACGGCAGGCTCTACATACACACGTAAACATCAGGTGGGCTGGGCAGAGGCACACAGGACCCGTGCATGAATCTCTATCATCTAAGTGTAAACAGGGAGACCCACGCTACCCCTGAGGGCTCCGGGTCTCCCACTGCAGCTACCTCTCCCCCAGCAGATAGGTCCTATTCAGGAGCAACACCCACACACACATCAGGCAGGGCACAGAGTACACCCATGCCAGCCTGGTTGATATGGGACACTTGCTCCCCATCCCATTCCAGCCAACGGGCTCTTTGGCTTAGTGCCTCCAGAAACATCAGCAAGGCAGCAGCAGGGCAGCCACATTCTGCTCACCTGGCAGGCCCCAGCCGAACAAATCCTGAGAAAGCATAACCAGTAGTGGGCCTGTCCCTGCCAGGCCCCACAAAGGATCAGGCCACAGGAGCCTGCTGCAGTTACTGATTTGTGCCCACAGCATCTGGGACGGCAGGGGTATATGGTTTAGATCACAAAGCCAGGAGCTTCCAAATCTCTTTTTCTGCCATGCTGGTAAAGCACTCACCACAACCAAAGGAGCTGCTGGCCCACCCAGCAACATCCAGTCCCACTGTAAGGAAGCCCAGGATCCCTAGTAGGGATGAATCCACTCAGGAGGACTTGCTGGGACAGTACCCAAACTCAGTGGGTTTGGCAGTNGTGTTGGCACCAAAGGCTTAGAGCCGTGGGGTTCCTGCCCCAAATACCTCCATGAGCCACTTATCTGCCCAGGCTGATAAGACTCTGCAGCAGCTCCAGCCATGGACTCAGAGAGGAGCCACAAAGCAAGCAGCCTCCTTCCTAGACAGTTGGGGGACATGCCAAGCCCATCCAGCTTCTGTGTTTGGCACTGACTGGCCTCAGGGTCAGCCCCTTTCTCTGTCTAGCCTCAAGCCAGCACACAGAGATGAGACAAGGCCTCTCGGGCTGGAGCTGCACCTAAGTCAGGCCTAGTGGAGTCCTGTAATGGGGCAAAATACTCTTTCCTTTCAAGCTAGGGACAAAAACAACAGTGATGGATGGAGAGGAGGTGAATATGGGGCCTCAACGGCTGGCCCTTGGCAGTGGATACCCCAGGGGCTAGGCTAGGAGGCCTGGGAAGGTGGGGGTAGCCATGGGCTGGATGAAGTGGTTAGGGTGCTGGCTGAGGAGGGGCCTGGGAGGCACCCGTCCATGGGGTTATGGCACATATGGGGTTTTCACAGAGAACCGCCTGCAGCCAGGCAGGTGGGCTGTGGGATGCACAGGCAGGCACAGGACACACGCATAAGAAGGCTGGCCTTGCCCATCCACAGACTAGATCAGGAACCTCTCAGCATCAGGAAGAAAGGCAGGCTCCGGGAGGCCAGGGGGCCCACAGTTTGCCCGTTGTGGGAAGCTCCTGAGGGGCAGGGCTGGCAGCAAGGTGTCCACCGAGGCAGGTGAAGTTGAGCTCTGAGCTGCTGGCCGGACTTTCCCAAGTCCTGGCTGAATGGATCCTGCAGGAGCCCTGTTTCCCATGAGCAGGTCGAGGTTCATGCTAGGGTCCACAATGGCATTGATGACTGGAAGAGAGCAAAGAGTCAGGCCAGTTGAGAATCTGGCTACAAGCCCTTAAGGTTGCCTTTGCCTGCCCTAGGTCTGGGCCACACCCACCTTCCAGCTGCTTCTGAACACGTCTTAGTTCCTTCAGGATGGAGCTGATTTCCTGGGAAGGACAGAGAGGAGGTAGACTACAGTAAGAACATGCAGGGGCCTCATATCCTCCTGATGGACTTGGAGCAAGACTGAGGTTATGGTCCAGACCAGCTCAGCAAAGCCCACTGGGTGGGGAGCCAGGCCCAGGGATGGGGTCCTTCTCTCTCTGACCTTGTTGGATGTCTTCAGGATGGGCACTTCATTTTCAGCATTGATTCTGGCCTCTAGGTCCTCCCATGCCCGGCCTGTATTCTGGAAGAGGATCCTGGGAGGGGAGCAGGGACAAGGAAAGGGACAGAGAACACGGGATGGTACCTTCCCAGACCTCTCTCTTGCCATCGTAAAGTTGATGCCATCCCTTGTTGGAGTTAAGAGGGAAACTAAAGCCCAGAGCAGGAACACCACTAGCTACCTAATGCTTAAGGTAAGAACAACTCAGGTGGAAGCAGCTGGGAGACAAGGGCTGCAGAGAGGAAAAAGAGGGGCCCAACCTCAGAGAGCAGTGTAGGCATGCAGGAACTGGCTACCCACACATGGCCTATCAGGCTGCACATTCTGATACTGATGCTAGGCCCAATACATGTAACCCTGTTGGCACTGTACCCAGGGACTACCCACTTACTTCATCTTCTCAGCAAGATGCTCGGTGTTTTCACGAATGGCATGTGACAGCTGGGACACTGGGTTTAGCATCAGATTATCAAAAATCACCTGGAAGGACCTGGGCATTAGCATGCCTGCAGCCCTATCCCTTGTCCCCGCCCCCAGCTAGCTGCCCTCCATCTTACAACCCAGACACACTGTCCAAGGCATGCCCCAACCCGCAGCTACACAGTGTGGGAGGGGCACCGTGCCTCCTCACGGTTCCGAGGCCTTGTCTTATTGGCCAGGGCATCCTCACGGCTGTCGTTCATGTTTTGATCCAAGTTGTGACAGTTCATGGAGCCAGGTGGCACCTTCTGGAAGTTGAGGCTGGCCTCTGGAATGCGCTGTACCAGCTGCAGAGAACAGAGCCAGGCACCACTGGCTTATCTGATGCAGACCACCACCAGAGGTGGAGAGAGCCCCCCATGGCTCCAGATGGACAAGGGGTAATAGAAGCCCCAGGCCCCACCTGCTCAAGATCCCTCCCAACACCCACTCCCTTGTAGTAGAAAGCTAAGCCTGAGGACAAGTTCCCACACCACAAACTCCCAGGGACTCTGTAGGGAGCCCTCAAATCAAGAAACAGGAAGTGAGACCTCTACCCTGGTAGATGAACACCCTCTCCAGCATGTGCACCCGAGAAGTCGGGGACTCACCTCTTCACGGGCTGAGATGGTTGAGGCAGGGGTGCTGGGCACATTCCCAAGAGATGGGCTGCGAGTGGGTCCTGGTGAGCCCAATGAATCCCCATCTCCTGCCACATCATGAATCTCCCTGGCCAGAATGGCCACATCCTTCACTAGTGTCTGGCTCAGCCTGTGGCCAACAGGAAAAAATGAGCTCTGCTAGAGGCCCTCTTGGGTGGTGGGGACCCACAAGCCCCCCATGTACACTGAATTAGGGGGAGCACAACTCCACTGTCTGAGGCAATGCTTGGTAAAGGCCTGGGCCTAGGGTATATGGCCTGTCAGTGCTGGGCCTGGGGAAGGGTCCAACAAGAAGAGTGAGTAGGAATCCCCCAGACTGTCTCCTCTCCCTGCATACTGGAGCTAGACACGATGGCTGCCGGACCCTCCCAGCATGGATACAGCTCAGCCACAGAATGTGTGGGTACCACCTTGGCAAGCAGGGAAATGGAGGTGGGGAGGAATGGATGGAGGCCGCCATAGCTACTACAGTGAGTTTCTGATTCCAAGGGTCAGAGTTGGGTAGAGGGAACTCGTGGCTCTTCCAATATGGCTGAGAGCTAAGTTCTGATTCACATCATGGGGGAACACACATCTCTATGCTGACAAGCGTCCTGGGCTTGTCCCAGTGAGGTTCCTGGACAGCCAGAAGACAGAGGACCAAGGAGGCAGCAGCAATTCCTTGAGCTTGCTGCCTTGAGGCCCTGGTCTTGGGTCTACCCAAGCTTGGGTCTACCCAAGCTCCTGAGTACATGGCTGAACTCCTTTTTAGGGAGGTCCCTGGGGGTCCCACAGCCTGTCTCTTGCCTTAAAGGTTCTTCGGGCTCATTACCACCATGGTCCATCCACTTGAACCCTCAGCACCAGACTTGGGGTACCCTATGGCTATCCTCATGGGTCTACCTAGGACCTGCGCCCTGGCCAGAGATCTGGCCCCACCTGCCCCAGGGCCATCACTACACTTGTCCCTCTCCAGAAGGTCCCTCATGGTCTTCCAACTGGGCTGCCTAGGCTCGTCATTGGTCCCATGGTTCTGTAATCAAGAGAACATAGAAGCAGGTCCCTCTGACTCTAGATGACACCAAACTTCCAAGGACTCTGCCACTTCCACTAGTGGTGCCACTCTCAGGCCCCTTTCTATACAGAGGCACATGGCACCCGTCTCCTGGGCCCAGTAGGCTGGCATGCTAGAGCTCGAGAAACCCACATGGGCCATGTCTTTTCTTGTTCCTCCTTACACTAGGCTGAGACCCAGGGAGCCCCTGTCTCTCTGCTTCTCATCCAAAGGCTATGCATCCTCCTCTGGTCCATACCTGCTTCTCAGAGGCCTCCTCTTCTTCAACTCATCTCTCTTACCCTGTCCCCTAGATGACCTCATTCCATCACAGCCTCGGTCGCTGTGAGATTACAGTAACTGTGTCCCCATCCCCACATGGGCCACTCTCCTGAGAGCCATCCGCTTCTGGTCACCTTCTCAGTGCCTCAAAAGCTCTCAAGTTCAGCATCTTCAACAAAACCCCTGATGTCCACATAGGTCCCAGGGGTCCTCTACCTTTCAGGGCCTGGCCACCAGGGCACTGGCTATACCCCAACTAGATTCATCCCTGCACACCCCTCCCCAGAACACATCCAGAGAAGACCATGTAAGTTTATTTAGAATAAAAACTGTGGTCACACTAGCTACTTGAACTCAAAGTTCCCTACCCTCCTAGACAGACATTCACCCATCCACCTACTCATCCATCTATCCAAATATCTACCTACCTACTGAGCCATCACCTAGTGACCAATCCCTCCATTCCTGCACCCACCTCATTCATTCATCCATCCACTTTTATCAACTCATTTATCACCCATGTGTCCATCTACCCGACCACCCACCAAACATCTATCCATCTCCACGCCTACTCAGGGTCAGGTCCAGCCTAGCTCTCAGCCAAGGGGAGGAATCTATGGTCTGATCACTCACCTAGCAATCTCTGCGATTTCTGCTGTCTGTACAATGAAGCCGTAAGGATCAGGCTCTTCCTCATCATCGTCTGTGTCCCGGGGGCCGGGGGCCTGGGAACGAGCCCGGGCAGAGCTGCTGGCCCTTGGAGTCTGCGTGGCTGTTGAGGCATGGGAGCGTGTGTGTTTAGGGGAGCTGTGGTGGGACCCATACTCCTCCTCGGAGGTGGACGTGTAATCCGAACCCTGCTGCCGCCGCCGTGTGCCTTGAGTGAGTGGGTTGGTTTCAGAAGCGAGAACAGAACAGAGAACACTCAGTGCCTTGGTAGCCCCAGGGTCCCTTGGGATGAGGGCCCTGTGCTGAAGGACAGGATGCATCACAGTTGTTCCCAGAAAACCCCCCAGCAGAAGCACCACCAGCCCAGAGGACATGCAGGGCCAGGGACTGGGCACTCCTGGGGCCAGTGCAACATCCAGGGGCCTGGGAGGGGTCAGAGTGGTAGATGCCTGTGCCTGGTGAAGATGAGAGCTGCTCCTTGGGCACCAGGAAGGGGTGTTGGGTAGAAAATGAGGTAAACCACACACAAGGACCAGCTATGGTACTGCATAGCTGGATCACACAGGTGGGTGAGGTGAGGCCACTGCCAGCCCATGCCAGGTTCCCACAGCCTTTATCAGACTCACACCCTCAGGTATGGCTGCCTGAGTATGATCGTAGACTCCTTGGCTTAGGGCTGTTTTGAGCCCCAAGCAGCTTTGATAGCAAACACTTTGGATGAAGGATGGATGGAGTCTGCATGCTAAGCAGTGTTGGCAGGTTAGGGACAGCAGTTTCTGCCAAATAAAGTCCTCAATCAAGGCAGCCACAGTGTCCCTTCCCAGTGGGCCCAGCAGGCAGGGGTCTATGAGAAGATGCTGGGAGGCAGAGGAGGTAAGTAGAGTCAGCCAAGAACAGCAAGGCCAAGGGGTGGGGCTGTGGCACCTTGGCTCAAACCAATCCACTCAATCCACTGGAGCATGGCACAGCTCCCTCGATGGGGTGGGACAGAGGCTATATTGACAGGACACCAGCCATTCCAGGAATAGGGCCAGCTCCAGCATGTGCAGCAGTCTGTCCCTTCTTATTGTACACACACAGCTCAGGGGATGGGGCAGAGGTCACTGTTCACGTGGACTGACACAGCCCTCTCAGGCCAGGGGCTCTGTGGTCATTCAAGGGTGTCAGAAAGGCTCCCATTAGATAGATACCCTTCTCCGGGCTTCACAGCCACAGCAGCACAGGGGACAGGGAGCAGAGAACTTTGGGAGAGGCCTCCTTGGGTTCCCAGGTAGGCAGCCTGGGCCCCTACAGAGTCATTAGAAGTGCTAGCCTAGGGATACCAAGAGTGGCAGTGCCAACCTCAAGGTCCAGGCACTGATACCACTGGGGTGATGGGAGGCACCCTGGGGAGGTTCTTCTGCCACACAGGAGCCATGGGCACACCTGGCCAGGGCACAAGTGTGTGCAGGTCTACAACACATTTACTCCGGGGCTCAGCTACTGCTGGCCATTCTGCCCACCCACCATCCCACTACCCGTCACCCCACACTCACTGGAAGAGTATCTGGCACTGCCCGGGCGGGCCCTGCTGAAGGGCTGGCGGGGGCCTGTGTTGGCAGCAGTAGCAGCAGCCTTCTTGGCAGCAGCACGGGCCTCGGCTATCGTGGGCTTACGGCTGGTGCTGTAGAGTTCAGCACTGCGGCCAGAGAAGCCAGTGCGGGCTGGGGCGGTCTCAGAATCGCTGGGTCCTGTGAAGGAGCCTGCCCGCTTCCGGGGCATGGCCAGGATGTCCAAGCGTGTCAGTTTCTTGGCCTGCTCAGGGGCTGGTCGATTTGCTGGCTCAGGGTTGGCTGCGGTCCCTCGTTCAGCATCCACAGCCTCGGTGTCCGAGGTATCCCCCAAACGGGCCCGCCTGAGTCGGGAGGCCCTGGTGGGCCTTGGGGTAGACAGGCTGTTGGAGCGGGTCAGTGCCTGCTGTACCTTCTGAGCGGTGGTGGAACTTCGGCTTTGCTCCTCCCTGGCAGCTGGAGATGGTGGGGGAGCCACTGGTTTCCGGCGAGGTCCTTGTCGGCCTGTCCCAGTGGCCTCAGGGGTCTCATGGTTAGAATTGGGCATGTGGGCAAGGCCAGAGCCTCGCTCCTCTTCAGGCCAGTCCAGGGACCCTCGAGACCCATGGCCACGCCGCATAGCCAGGCGCCTTGATGGCTCTCCGTGGCCCAAGTCTGCAGGGCCTGGTGGGCGATGCTGTTTCTCTGACAGTCGATCTCGGGCACTGCCCTGGGTAGCACCCCCTGGGTCTGGTGCTGCTGGTGGAGACAGCAGGCTCTCCTTCTGTGGCCCTGGAGTCTGGGGGGTTGTTGGGCTGGGTCCATTCTTGCCACTGAGCAAGCTAATGGTGCTGGCTGTGTCCACATCTGAATCCCCAGATAGGGAGTCCTCTGGAGGCCTGGGGGTGCTGCCCCCCTCACATTCATCTGCAGACTTGGAGCGTAGTCGGGCTTCCAGGGCTGCTAGGGCTGTCTCAGTCTCCTTCAAGATCAGGTGAGTGTCCTGTGTGTGGAAGTCCATGCGAGAGGCCCGCGCTGCAGCCAAGTCTTGTAGAAGTGGGTGGCTGGAAATGTGAGGGAGCTTTCCAGGTGCTGGGGGGCCACTGGTTGGCTCCTTGGTGAAGCTCTCTTGCCGGGCAAAGGCCAGGGCCTCCTTGGGTGGGGCTGGGTCAGGCTCTGGGGACCGACCACCACGCAGTTGGATCACCATCCTCCCATTGGCACTGACATAGAGGCCATCCCTTGCTGAAGGGCTGGTCTGGACTACCCGTCCTGGGCCATCCACCTCTCCAGGAGCCACAAATGACTTCTTGGGGAAGGTGGCCTCCCCATTCTGATCACCAATGAAGAAAGAGGTGGGGGCTAGCTCCCCAGGTGCTCTTGGTGAGCGCCGACCTCTGGCCCATGCTAGCTCCTCCTGTCGTTCTGGCCCTGGTTCTGGGCCTCGGCCGCCATCTGATCCGCTGGCATCACTGAGGCTATCAGGGTCCAGATCTTCCTGACCTATAAGGCGACTAGCCTGCTCACTGCCCAGCTCTGGTGGCCCTGGGCCACTCCGCCTGGCAGCTTCAAGGCCTGCGGGGCTGTCAGCCCTATCACTGGGCAACTGAGGGAGCAGTCGCCGCGTGCGCACAGGCAGGGCCCCCTCAGGCTCTCCGGTTCTTCGTCCAGGACCGTCCTCTGCAAAGCACAAGGCCAATGCAGTTAGAATGGCCACAGACCTGCAGGCCCTACATGCACACAGAGCCCCAACCCTCTTCCAGGCACAGGCTGAGGCAAACTGTCTATGGTCAGGACCTGAGGCCATCAATGCTAACAGCAACTCTGGGCTCACATACCTGCCAAGCCAGCGTCTGAGTAGCTGTCAGCCAGGCTAGCCCATCGGGAAACCCACTTCTGACCTCCAGGGGAGCCTGGGACCAAGAGGCTCTGCAGAGAGAAGGACAAGAAAATATATCCACAGCATGGGAGGCACAAGCCCAGGACAGATGCCAGGGTCTAGGAGAGACCCACCCATGCTGTACTTGCCACAGGCAACACCCTCTCCAAAAGCAGCCAGGAGGGCCTGTGGTCTTCCCTAGGCCTGTGTGACCCCAGTCACCACCAACTGGTCAGCTTCATCAGTGTATCAGGACTCAGTCTCAGGTTTGCAGCTATGGCCTTTTCTACCTTGACTCCTCTTGGAGTGGCTGCCCAGCCTCATACCTGCTGCTCCATCTGGGGGGCCATGCCGGGTGCTCGGGAAGAAAACTCTTGCAGCAAAGCCATCCGCTGGGCCACACCTCCATCACTGGATTCATCTTTGTCACCTCTGATGACTGGGCGGAAGGTAGCTGAGGACACCCTAGAGAGTTCAGGGGATTCAAATACCCCAAAAACCTGCCAAAAGGAGATAGTACCAAGGGTCAGAGATGCCTGGATCTCTACCCCCACCCAGATGTGGCCCCAACCATTCAGCTGGGCACGGTGGGTGGAAATAAGCCCTGTTCTGACAAGGTGAGGCAAAGCCAGGGGGCCTTCCCTCCTCCGAGTCCTTCTGCCCAACTGGACTAGACACATGACTTGATAGCAGCAGGCCAACATCTGGTTCCCCAACATGACCATCAGCCCCTGGAGTCCCTTCCTGCTCCATAGCCCCCATGAGGGTACCATCTGGCCATATATCATACCTGGTCGATCATCTTCCGAGCCTCCTCGACTTCTCTGTCTTGAGCCTCTGTCTCAATAGTGTAGGTGCCTGCATCGCTAAGGCTGTCATCCTCCTCCTGTCTACGTGCCTTGGTCAGCTGGGGGTCAGTGGGAGGTGGTGGAGTGGTTGAGGGGGTCACAGGGCTGGCCCCACGGGGTGTCAAGGGGGCAGGCAGTACTGGAGGTGTCTTTTCAGGGACAGGTCTGGTGGCTGGGGAGCTGTCCCGCATACACTGGGCCATGAAGTCCTGGGCCAGGCGGGAGCGGCGCCCCACACTGCCAAAGGGGCGTGTGGAGGCACGGGGGACAGGAGAAGTGTTGCCCAGCCGCTCCTCAGTCTTCTCTCTCTTGAGTGAGCTGGCCCTCTGGGGTCCCGAGCTGCTCCCTGCTGCACGGACTGTGACACCAGGACGCTCTCTGTCAGCAGTCCCAGTGCCCCGGCGCTTGTCAGCCTTGGGGTCTACAGGTGGGGTGTGCGTAAAGGACTGTGAACGTTTCTTGCGGGGCGTATCCTCATCAAAGAACTCGATGACAAAGGCCTGCTGGTTGTGCAGCAACTCTTGGGGGTCCCTTTTGATCTGCCTCTGCAGCCGCACCTGCTCCCCACTGGCTTCTGTTGGGGCTCCAGACACTGAAGCAGCCTTGGCCAAGGGGTCCTCTGAGTCACTCTGTGTGCCATCCTCATGCTTGTGGCCTGAGGGAACTCTTATTCATCAGCACACAGTGAGCAGTATCAGGGAGCCTCACTACCCTACACCCATGGGAAATGGATCCACACTGACTCCCATGTGGAAGGAAGTTCTACACCACTGGGAACCTAGCACATGTGGCTCAGTGATGTAGAAGACATTAGGCACTGTCCCCAAGACCAGGCAGGTGGTTCTTGGCCAATTCACTGGAAAATGAATAAACCACCTGGGCCCTCACTGACATGGTGAATGTGTAGGGACAGGAGGACATGGATCATCTGCTAGCTTAAGAACTTCCCTGTTGGGCAGTGGTGACACATGCCTTTAATCCCAGAACTTGGGAGGCAGAGACAGGTGGACCTCTGAGTTTGAGGCCACTCTGGTCTACAGAGCGAGTTCCAGGACAGCCAAGGCTGCATACACAGAGAAACTCTGTCTCCAAAAAACCAAGAAAAAAAAAAAAAACTCTCTCTCTCTCTCTCTCTCTCTCTCTCTCTCTCTCTCTCTCTCTCTCTGTGTGTGTGTGTGTGTGTGTGTGTGTGAGTGAGAGAGAGAGAGAGNAAAAAAAAAAAAAAGTTGCCCAGGTGTCAGCTGGTACTTACCCTTCAGAGTACGGGTGTGGATAGGAAGATCACTTTTGGTGCTCTGACGGTCATCCCCTGCGCCATCACGGCGCAGCAGACTTGGGTCATTCTGCACCAGCCAGTCAGCCACCTTGGTTTCGGCTGAGACCATCTCCACAGGTGTGGCCTCCTTGCTGGGGGGCCGCCGCTGGCGCAGGGAGAACTTGGTGATGTGGTCTTTGATCTTCACCTTGCCTGGACTGCAGTCATCAAACTCAATGGTGAAGGAGGCATGGCTCTGTACCACAGGGGCCGTCCCACCACCACTTGCCTCCTGGTCTTTTGTGGGCACTTCCTGTGTTGGCACCTCAGGGAGCCGTGGTGGCTGTGGGGCTTCCTTTGTGGGGATCTCGAAGTAGCTGGGCTCACGTCTGAAGGAGTAGTCTGGTGGCTCGGCAGGAGCACGGCAGCTGTCTAGTTCACCATCTTGCTGTGCCAGGTCCTTGGGACGCTCTGTAGGGAGGGGTTCTCAGGCCAAGCCTTTCAAAAGCCACCCTGCCACCCTCCAACCCAGTCATAGCCGGGTCACTGAGACTCACCTGGGTAGGGCTCCTCCTGGTGCCGGTCTTCAGGTGGTGTGACACTGTCATCCTCACCCCACCAAGAGGGTTGCCCATACAGGGGTGTGCGGTAAGCTACTGCCTCTGTAGGGGAGAGTTCGGAATTCAGGTTGCTATGGCCCCCAATGTGAAGATCTGGAACAGGGCCAGTCTGTGGACCAGGCACTAGTCTCACCTCCCAGCTGGGACCTGCAGCTCCTCAAGTCCCTGGCTAGTTGTTGACCACTCTGGGCCTGTTTCCACATCTGTGGGCAAAGATGACCACTAGCCCTGCCTAGACCTCTTTCAGATGGTGAAGGAAGGCTTATCCTAGGACACACAGTCCTGGGGCAAGGAGGCAGCACCCTCTGCCTTACAGTATTCAGGGCAACAAGAGTCAATAAACAAGGTTCAGCCTCCTCTAAGGTTCTAGAAATGGCTCTGCCACAATGGATGGTCCTGGGGCTGAGGGCCGCCACAGTCTGAGTGGACAATGTGACAGTCTGGTGAGTTTATTTTAATGTTTGGATCCCTGTCTAGAAGTTAACACTCTACCTCCCATGAATCTAAGTTTTCAGCTCCTATTTGGGCAGAAGCATAGTCCAGTGCCCCGGGGCAGGGTGTTGGCTCTGGTGTACAAACAACCCTGTCCCCCATAAGCTCTTCCCACTTCTGCTGGGTCCAACAGCCACCAGAATCTTGGTTACTGGCCCAGCTGCTCACACCAGCAGGCAGCAAGAGGGTCTGAAGGCTGGGTTACCTGCCAATCAACAAGTGTCCCTGTAGAATGGAGGCTATCCCTTGGTATTCTGTACATGTCTCCTTCTCCCCGAGGGACTCTACTCTTTACAAAATTACCATATATTCCTTAAACAAATGATGGGTTTCATTATGTTGTTCCCCTGTGGTATACCACATGCACAATCTCATTCCACCATGCACTCCCCTCTCCTGTTGTCGCCGTGACCACTGGCCTCAGGACCTCATTCTTTACCCAGAGCTGTACGCAGGGGCCCTTGAGGCAGCATGTGTCTGTCACTGAGTAGTACTCTCTAAGCTGTTGGCTCCAAGCCTATCTTGGGTCTCCCAAAGTGCTGTGTCTGCTCTGTAAGACTGAGAAACTTACTTGCCCAGCTGGTTGCACCTGCTATAACCTCAGGGACAGCTCCGAGCCACTGTCACCAGCTGTGTATACTCACAGCCTGGACACTGACAGGTGCTCTGAGCAGGTCAGATGACTTTCTGGAAACCTGCCCAGTTCCCAGCAGTCTTCCCAAAGACAAGCATAGGTCAGGCTCCAGAGGCAGATGGCTCTCTGTTCAGGGCACACCTGCATCCCAGCCACATGCCAGCAGTTCAAGACACCACATGTGGGTACATGGGCTGACCCATAGAGCACAGCAGATGTTGGTCAAGACTGGGGCAGCAAGGTGACCTTCCTGAGGCAGAACACGAACCTTGGTTTCCTGGAAACACCTTCTTCCACTTAGAACTTGTCCAGCCCACCACTGCATACCCAGGCAGGACTTACACCTCCTGCTACTATGCTGTGCTATCCACTGGGCCCACCTAGACCCACATACCACTGCCCACCTTTGCACTAGCTCCCTAAATGTGTGAGCCAATCCTTACCTTGCATTCGCCTACCACCCTAGCCCCAGTGGCCATGTGATCTACAGAATCAGGCCTAGAATCCTGACTTTAGGCAATTTAGACCTGCCTGCCTCTGTCCTGCTGCAGACCACAAGCATGGCCATCTGATGACCAGAGGCTCCCAGGACCTGAGAAAAGTGGGCATGCCTGAGGAGGTATGTGCAGAGACACAAGACAAGCCCAGGGTTAAGCAGGCCTGGGCCTTGACTACCAAGCTGTACTGTAAATGGGAGTGCAAGCTAGGGAGAGGAGAATGGGATAAAANAGGGGAAGATGGTACACAGAGGGGCAACGGGAGACAGGAAATTTTTTGCTCTTCCCCATCCATCCCGGTCCCCACACCCATGGCCTACCTGCTCCATGTCTTCGGTCCCCTTTCTCTGGTCTGGGTTGTGAGGACTCACAGTAGGGTGTGTGCTCTGGCAATGCCTCACCCCTCTTGGGTGCAGAGGCCTTGACACTCACCTGCAGCTGGCTGGTGTACTTCTCGTGCTGTGGACAAGCACACGGGAGGGGTAGTGTGCCAGCCTTTTGAAACATCCCAGGCAGCCCTGCCTCTCCTCCACAAGGAACATAAAGAATCTAAGACTAGTCCATCTAGTGGGCAGCTGAGGGCTCTAGGCCTGTGGAGGACCCTCTAGTTCCCAGAGCTAGGGAGAAAGTTGCAGTTTGCTTCTCTAGAAAAGGAGAAAGCAAGCAAGGATCACAAGAGCACAGTCTTAGAGACCACCATTCTCCAGGCCCCACCTGAAACAGGCCCTTGGGAAGGTAAGCCACTCAGGGGCCTAGTTATACGGCCTTGTACTTTACAAACTCATTGGAAAACCAGGTAAAGACAGACCACTGACAGTTCACACCAGAGCTCAAAGCTCCATGACCCAAACAAACAAGAAAACCCTGGCCTGCCATAGCCCCCAGGATCCTAATTCCCTGGATGAGACTCCGACTGATGTGACCTTAGCAATCTCAAAGACACCAATCCAAAGGACATACCGGTGGCTTCCATTTACCCCTTACTTCCTGTCCCCTTTTGGTGGCCTGACTAGGTCTTTCTTTTTGTCCTCCCCTGGGTGGGTCCAGGGCCCAAGGAAGGAGTATGGTCTGGCTTTCCACCCTGCTTGGCCCACTAGTAGTACACTCTCCTCCCAGTGGATCCTGGCCTCCTATTAGGTGATCCCAGTGCCCCACCTACATCCTTTGCTTCCCAGCTCAGCATGTTGGGCTATCTCCTGAGCCAAGATTCTGTGTCCCATTCCCTACCTGACTTATAAGGTCCAAGGCCATATCTTGTAGGGCTCAAAAAGCCCCATCTGTTCCAGTAGGTCAACCACTCAGCTTCACCTTCACTGTCCCCTCCTCAGCTGTCCCTACCATCTGTTGCTATATAAGCCTGAGGGTAATGACTACTTCTGACCTGCTGGACCAGGCCATCCAGCAGGACAGGCCAAGCAGCATTGATTCATGGCACCTGCAGCCAGCAAAGGGTGGCTTAGGAGCCTGGGGAATGTGTCTGGGGAACAGACCAAGACAGGAGCAGAGAATGGCAGGCTTGGGGCTGAGCCCTTACAGCCAGCTGTGCAAAGTAGAGCTTTCCTAGCCCTTGGGCCTGCTTGACACTAACCTTGAGCGCCTCCTCAGGAACACGGTGCTGCACACGCTCTAGCACGTACATGTTGGAATGTAGCTACAAGTTAAAGAGAACATAGAACAGGAGGAGCAGGAAGAGCCTGTGGTTGGAGCATGGAGGCCAGCACTGTAGTCATCATTGGTGAGTAGGAGGACTCAAATACTCCTGGAGGTGGGGAAAGGGCCCCTTCTTGGGGAGGCCCAATCATGCCCCCACCGTACTCAAGAACACAGAATGTCCAGGCTTTACAACCCACCGTCCAACCAGGACTCTTAGTCCCAAAGAGTGCTGGCTTGTTCCTCAGCCCCTCTGTGACCTCAAGCTGAGCATGCAGAGAGGCAGGCTGAGGCTAGGGGACAGGCAGCAGGGACTAGAGTCTCACAGAACGCCCCACCAGCAGAGGAAGTCCAGCCTCAGGTAACCTCTAAGCCTGGGAGCCTCAGCTGTGATTAAGAAATCCCCTAATCTGCTTTAAGACAGCAGAGCAACTGTGGCCTTGGTCCTGAGGGAGCAAAGTAGAGAAGGATATCATAGCCAAAGCGGATGACATCATTGAGCTTCAGTGTGATGTACTTCTGGTCTGGGATGCGCACATCATTCACAAATGTCTAAGGAAGAAAGGGGAAGAGGAGGCCTCAGTAGACCCTTCTTGCCTTCCTGCATTCCTGGCTCTCTGTCCTGGGAGCAATTGAGCAGACCTTTCAGGTAGCAGACCCTGCAGCGCCCAGGTGGAAAAACTTGATTGGGACTGGGGCCAGATAACCCAGAGATCCTCCAAAGTCCAGTGGGTGGCAGGGAAAGGCCTGCTTGTCACAAAGCCCCTGTGGGAAGGGCTGCACTATCTGAAGGGTGGACCAGGGAGGAAGGGAGGGTAATGCCAAGCCTTGGTCCCGGGTTCACACTGTGTAGGCAACGCACACTAGGGTGGCTGTGGGACACCTGCTCAGGACTGCATAAGCAGAATAGGTCAGGGTCTGTTTTCTGATGGAAAAAGTGTCCTGGGATGGACCATGTCTAACAAATGTAGAATGACATGTCTATATAGGACAGACATATGAAGTCCCAGAGAGGCCATCCCTGTCCTTCTACCCCATGTCCAGCTCCTTGCACCCACCTCCTTCCTCCTTCCCTAGTCACATTTAATGAATAAAAGAAAAGGACACACACCCCCTTTTTCAGGTTGGGCTGGGCACATCTCACTGCTTTTTTTGGGGGGGGCTCATTTCCTAGCTTTGTACTTCCCTAGCCCAACAGAGCTCTGGCTTGTATAGCTGAGGAACAGGGGCTCTGAACAGGTCCCTGGAGTGGATGGAGCCAGAGGTGGGTATGATCAGGGCTGGGGTGGGACCAAGCAAGAGCCCAGTACACTCACCCCATTGAGACTGCCCAGGTCCTTCACCCAGTGCTCATCACGGTCCTGGTCGTAGTTGATGACGGCATGCTGCTTGTCCACACTACGGGACTGGAGGGAACAGACAGTGTTCCTCAGGTGCCCCATCCCAGGGAGGTCCCCCATGCTGTCAATTCCTATTAGAATACCAACACCCATGGGCCTCAAATCTCCCAAGCCCCCCCACAGCGTGCAGTCAAAGCCACCCAGCTGCCACAGCAAGCCAGAGGGCTGTGCAAGACACCAGGGCCACTCCATCCTCTGCCATCCCAGCCTCTCCTTCCATGAGCATCCTCCCCAGCACCCTGTTCCCAGTGCAAGGCACTGGCTCCTAGGTCAGTGTGGGAGGGCATGGGAACCCTCTGGTTATCTGAAACAGGCTGTTCCTTCCCAAGGGCAGGCAGGGGAGGCCAGCCCAGTTCCACTTGGGCCAGAAGAAAGGGGACGTGTGGGCTGCACCCTGGCACAGCCCACAGGAGCATACAAAACCTGTGTGACGGGCACATACAGCTCCAGTAGTCATCATTTGTCTCTTGGTTCCCCCATCCAGCTTCCACTGCCCTACCCCAGCAGGGCTTGTGGCACTAATTTCAACATATATGTGGTACTTCCACTCCAAGCTGGTCTCACCTTTCCTGACCACCAGCCTGTCCAGGACCCTTCCTAAGGTGAGTCACCCAGCTCTTCACATGGCTAAACCCCAAATTCTACCCCCCCAGGACGTAGACTGGAACGGGGTCATGCTACTTGTTTAGGCACTGTCAGTGTGGGTCCATGTCACCCAGTCTACAAGGCTGACTATCTCAGCACCTAGCACCAGTGCTCATCTCCATCCCCATACCACACATGACCTAAACTGCTAGGAGCAGTGGTGTCTGGCTGTCCCTTCCCCTGCCCTGAGGAGCTCGGCCTAAGAGAGGACAAAAGAATCAATCAACTCAGGAAAGCCACTGAGCTCAGATGAAGCATATATGACCCAGGCAGTGCCTCCCCCAAAACAAGGTCCACCTCCAGAGCACAGTGGTGAGAGCCTTTAGTGCAAGACAACTCCACAGCTGACAGAGGACATATCAGGGTGTGGGTTCTCAGCTCATATGTCAGGGCACAGGCCCCTCCAGCTGCTCACTCAGGGCCTCTCAAGCTGCCCCTCACTACAACCCAGCCCCTCTTCTTTCCAGGTACCATCACCCTGCCCCGCCCCCCCACAATAATTAATCCATTCAGGGTGAGCACCCCTCCAGCAGAGACTGGGGAGAGGATGGACATGGGCTCTGGCCCAGCCCACTCCTACTGCTAGGCATGCAGCTCGGCAGAGGAGACTTTATTCCCAGCCTCAGAGGAGATACTAGGGAAGGTTCTAGAGACAGGACTGCAGCTGAGTGGGTCCAGGTAGCCCTTAGCCCAGCCTCTACGCCCACAGCCACTGCCACTTGGGGAATAAGTACTCTGCAGCCCCAAGGTGGCTGGCTTGTCCATGATGATGATAGGCTGGAGTGAGGCAGGTTCTGGGGCTTGAGAAAGGGTCACACCTCATCCTGTCAGGATCCTCAGTCCCTTCTGGAAGTGAGTGGGATATAAGGATGATATAACGGGAAGGGCAGTGTCTAGGGGTGGTCCATCTTTAGCTACCCCTTTCAGCATAGCACACATTTCTACTGGGGACATACAAGTTAAGATTCCGCCTGCTCAATGTCTCCCTATGATTTCCCCAGGCCTGTTCCTGGTCTAGCTCACCTGTTCCCAAAGCTACAGGTCTCTGACAGAGCGTGTTGTCCACCTGGAGATGGCCAGCTTTATCCCCAAGGCCCATCTTGGGCTGGTCCAAATTCCTTGTCTATAGCTGCACCCACAGATGCCTCCTTCTTTCTCTGGCCCTGGATGGCACAGGTCAAGGGCCAGGCCAGATAACATTCCACCTTCTCACCAGAATCCTAGCCTGTACCTAGCCCTGGGCACAGGCCAGCACCTCTCAGTCCCTAGCAGACACAAATGCTCTTGGGGTATGAGAGACCAGATGCTTCAGGGAAGCTCAGACTCAGGACCAATGTCCAGAAAGGGCAGGGACATGGGTACAGCTTAAGACAAGCCTAGGCTCTGCAGACCTGAGGTGGATGGGACGGTAGCTTTGATTGACCCTGAAGAGCTTCAGGCTGACCCTTCCGGGCTGGAGAGCTTCTTGCCTGAAGCTTCACATACCTTGAACCTGATGACCTCCTTCACTCACCCTGGACAGTCCAGGCACTTCAGCCCTTTTTACCCTCCAGAATCCTTCCAGAATGCCCATCCAGCATTTCCCTGGCCATTCCTAGGGGTGTACTCTACCGGTCTCCGTATTCAGCAGATTTCAGTCTACATCCAAAACATGGTCTCTCTTCACTTTGACCTGACAGTCCTGGCCATCATCCTGACCTTGCCCAGTACTGAGTAACTTCCTGAGGCCCCCTGGGCTTGCATATGATCCAGAGCCCCAAAGCCCTGGAGGTCTCTTCACATCTCCCTTTCCCTGCCAGGCTAGACAGGCATGTGTCCTATCACATCCTTACCTAGCCTGGGTTCCAGCCCTCATGATGCCATCCACCCAGGCCCTTCCTCCCCCTGCATCCACCCTTTCCCTTCCCACAGTATTACTCCTACCCTGACCTAGTTCCAAAACCTCGGATTTGACACAGGATTCCCAGGAGCCCCCACTCATGGTAGGTTTGGAAGCCCACCAACTCCTAGGACTCTCCCTCCTGACAAGTCCCTCTCAGAGAGAGTAGGAATGTAGCTGCCTCCTTGCCACTCCCAGCCAGAAATCTCCTATCACCAACACCTACGTCCACCTAGCAATAAAGTTCAACTAGCCACACCCACATGCTCAGAAGCTAGAAGCCAGCTCAGCCAGGAGATGCAGCTCCAGCCTGCACTCAGGGCTGGCCTCAGACAGAGAGTGGACAATAATCACAGGCATTCAAAGTGGCCAGAAGAGTACCAGACACATGCTAAAGAAGAAGTTAATGGCCTGTGCTTACTTAAAACGTTAAAATGATAGGTTTCTGAAGTTCATGCCTGGCACCCTCCATGGGAAGAAGCCCTGTCCTGGCTGTGCTGACCCTAGCAGTGGCCACACCCAGACCTCTGGGCATGCCTTCCTGCCAACGCATCTCCAGAATAACCATAGCAGAGCTATAGGTACCCATAGCAGCTGGCTGAACTTGCTATGTGCACAGGGCCTCTGAGGCTGCTGGCTCTGGGATGTGATTTCTGGGTTAGGGTGTCACACATAACCAAGGACAGCCAAAGAACAGACTAGGTGGAGGCAGAAGCCAGCTCTCCATCAGCTAACAGCATATACACATACACACATATATCATACATAACACATAAAACACCTGCAGACACCTTATGTATGTACACACGTATATGCATGTGCTCACATTTATTTGCATGATACAGCATGTCATTAATAGGTGCTGGCTCTGTGCCAGGCAGGCCTGCACTGAGAATACTGTTGAACAAACAGCAGGCCCTGGAGGGCACAGCCCATTGATGGCATGTGGCTATTGTTGATAGCTCTGCCCCCAGGACACCAAATAAGAAGATTCCTCTGTCCCTTCTGCCTGACTTTATCTATAGTCTCTTAACCAGCTATGGCCCTGCCGAGGCTGCCTGACTCCCCTAGCTGCCCCTCTGTCCTCCCATAGCCTACCCTCTCTACAGTGGACCTTGTGACTCCTTACACAGAGGTCCTTCCTACACAACCCTGTGACCCCTCCCCTCCTCACTGCTCTTCACTCATGCTGATGTGTCCAGCCAGTCCCAGCTCCTCCATCCCACCCACAGTGGCATCTTCTCACGCTTCTCCCCACATAGGAATTGAGGCAGGGTGTATTGCTGTGGCTGGCCAAGGGTGCATGCCGGCACAAAGAGGGAGCTGGATGAGCGGACACCAGACAGAAGGACCCACAGAGAAGGAGACTCTCCAAGAGCTGAAGTGATCGGGAGCTGGGTGGCAGTGACAATGTGGTGACAAGGAGAAGTGGAAAGCACAAATAGGAAGGTGGACGTAGAATCAGACCCTGAAGAGCAAGGGATGATGTAGGGTGGGGCGGGAGAACTCTGGAGGCTCCCAGTG